>VOPJ01000364.1:0-24845 GCA_014673585.1 Semibalanus balanoides
ACACACACACACACACACACACACACACACACACACACACACACACACACACACACATAACTAGTCGGTGAACCCTCGCGTGGTGAGGCCTGGATGCTGGCTCAAAAGGCTCAAAGGGCTCAAAAGGCACCTGTCCGAGTGACATGTGACCGCACAGCGGATTTGTAGTCCGATGATGGCGAGCAAAATAAATCGAGGGATACACAGGCGTTAAGGAACTTGTTACACATGGAAGAAATTCGGCAAAAAGATCCGTTTTTCACAGCAGCGACACGTGCAAACGATCATATTGCCAGAGCACAGGTGCACCTGATCCGTCTAGCCGATGAGCCGACAAGCTGGAAGCATGACAAGAGCTGAGGACTGTCAAGTCGGCCGTGAAAAACGTTGTGTATGAACATAAGATCATGCTGCATGAAACGAGATTTCCCACTGTCAGTTTGTGTCCCTCTGTCACGGTTATCTTGTGTGCCATTCTCAGTTTACGGGAAGTGCTAATAGGGTGCTATTTTTGGTACAGCGCAGCTGTCGTCTCAAAATTCACGCCAGACATAACAACTCACTGAATGATGTGAACAGGTCCGTGGAGGAAACGACGGCGCCATGACTATCGACGATTTGATGGTTTTGTGCTCGGAAGCTCTATGTTTATTCCACGATAATCTAGCCTTTACGCGTCGAGACGCACGATAAGTCAGTCAACTGGGTGTGCTGACATGCTGCAGGGGTGTTTTCAATACAATAATACACGGTTTGTTTTCTTGTATGTACTGTACCCTATTCCCTGCGCGGGGGGGGGGCAGATTCTGCCCACGGTAGTTTTTTGACCGCTGCTTCTGAACCGTTACGTCTATTGTCTTGAAACTTTCGGACTTTTCCTAAATATGAATGACGCGTGTTCTGTATTTTTTTTAATCGGCCCAGCAGAGGCGGCTCCAGGGTCATGTTTTTGGAAGATAGTTTCGTAATGCGGGTGTGCGGCACATACTTCCTTCGTAGTTTGCGGTGGAATAAAAGCGTCAGAAACTAAGTCGATCCTTTGTACAACATACATAATTGGATTATACCTACTTTGGGGCAGAGGCGAATTCAGGTACATAAAATGGGAGGCGATATTCTCCGTCAATTTAGGCCCAACTTCAAATAAGAAAGATGATAAAAGGCGTCGCACATGGTGCCTCCACGTTTGTTTACCCTGAATCGCCCGCCTATGCACAATTCTGTTACGATTTAACAAATCTACAGCAACAAAGCCCACATTGTGACGTTCCCACGTCCCAAACACTAGGAAAAACACTATTTTTTTTCAAAAAATCCCCCCATGTTTTATACTGAATAGTACGCTTATATTTTCATTTTGTGCTTGTCCCTTTACACATTAAAGAGGCATGACAGTTGGAAGCTAAAAAACGTTTTTTTGCGTGGGAAGTTCGGTCGAATCGCATGGCCCACAAGCCTTTAAAAAACACCCCAAATTTTCGTATCTTTTGCCCCTCTTGCCCCTTTTGTGAACAAAAGAGCAATTTCTTGGTAAAAAAAAGATTCGTCCGACGAATTGACATGGTATTCGTCCCATCGAAATCGGCGAGCGGTCTCGAGATCCTGGGGGGGGGGGGGGGGAGGGGAGAAGAATCTGCCCCTCGCAGGTTAAGCTTAATTCTGGCCCCCGCAGAATAGAGGTTAATAGGTTAAAACAATCTCCACTTTACAATGGCTAAATATCGAGAGTGTCGGTCAGGGTTAGAGAGAGACCATTATTAAAAGACACTCGGATTATACAGCTTACAATACGAACGATTAATGTAAAAAGTACACACATAAGCGTATAGGAAAAAGCCACACATCACACAACATTACACACACACGCCGCACACAACACACACACACACAACACACACAACACAACACCCGCACACACACACACACACACACACACACACACACACACACACACACACGCCGCACACACACAACACACACACAACACACACACCTACCACACACAACACACACACACACACACACACACGCACGCAGCACGACGCACGTCACGCCGCCACGCACGCACGCACGCACGCACGCGACGCACGCACGCACGCACGACACGCACGCACGCACCGCACGCACGCACGCACGCACGCACGCACGCACGCACGCACAGCACGCACGCACGCACGACGCACGCACGCCACGCACGCACGCACGCACGCACGCACGCACGCACGCACGCACGCACGCACGCACGCACGCACGCACGCACGCACGCACGCACGCACGCACGCACATGCAGTCACACACTGCTTCTCCTTGCTTCACACAACTACAAGTTCAGATACCGCACGCGTTAAGACCCCCAGAGGTAAGAAGCGAATCTCCTCCGGTAGGCGATTGTACAACTGCGCCGTACAAAAGAAGGAGGCGCCGTCTGGCTGGGTTTCTGAACCCGATGCCTGAATTAATTATGAGTCCTTTAATAAGATGGTGCCATGGACTCTAGCTTTTCTTTGGAATGCTTTGATACAAAAACGTGGGCTTACGTATAGTATGCAAATGCGTGAATTGGTCGATAGCCGAAGACTGTTTTCCTATTGAACACGTGCCTAATTTTAGTCGTGCATTAACTGAAGTGTATTAACACTCCAGTTAATAGGTCATGCACTGAATCGTGAATGCCACTCATGCATACAACTGTATTTATACAGACATTTGTCCTATCTTTGCTGAGGCAGGGCACCACGTAATATTCCTCGTCGCATTCCGGCGCCCCCCGGCAGCGTATGTCTGTGTATATCCCGTCTGTTTTCTCGAGATGACTGCCGGAGCGGCCGCGAGGGACAGCCGGGGCCGGCACACGATCCGATCAGAGACCCTCGTGACGCAGTGGGAGACGATTGTTGCGCAGCGGTCGTCGGCGGCGGCGGTGGCGCGGGTCTGCAGTGTATCGCGTCAGAGCCGGTGCCACTGGCGAAGTCTGCGATGAGGTGCCCTCGCAGATACGAACACAATTTGAAAGATCGCTGAAAGCTTGCTGAACAGCTGCTGTACCTTTGGGTTTAACGGTACAAAAATGTAATTATCACGACACTCAGTGAGATTAGGTCTAGGGAATGTAGCCATCAGCTAGCACAGAAATAAACTTATTACAAACGAAAATATCACAGAAACTTAATCTAAAATATCCCAGAAAATGTTGCTAGCATTCTTAAAGATATACTGAGGTTGATTCAAAAGCCAAGCATCTGTTTTTGCTACTTGGCGGCAGTTGCTAACACCATCCATTCTAAACGCACCGCTCCTTTATCGTTCCGGTTGACTGGAAGGCTCATCACATTTCAAAAGTGGCGGAAAGTGCGATTCAGATAGCTTTCGTTCTCGAAGCACACTGGGCCGGAATGAAGGGGACGCTGATGTGGAACGCTGCACTTTCGCCAGGCCCGCCCGAAAAACGGCGTAGGGCTGGTTTCGCTGCCGTTTTTTTGTCTACGTTCTAAAATAGAGGTGTGAATAGCTCAACGCACCAAGATTGCTTCCACACCAATCGCTTCATCGAAATGCAGAGCTGAAACGGAGCTGGTCTTCAACCAAGCCATGTCGTTGGTTTGTCGATGTCGCGTGGCTTGTGTCGAGACTTTTATTATGTGTAAGATTTTACATGTATTTGATCATTCTATTGTTTTGTAACCTGAAATTTAGTGCACTAGTTTAACAACTCTTGATTTAATATCGTATCATCAACATCAATAAGTAAATATTGTTCGTTTGAAGAAAAGAGACTATTTGTAGCCTGTAGGTACCATCTTAGTTGTACCCCACTAATCGAGATAGTATGGGTGACGTAAACATTAATATCAGATGAGAATTAAGGCTTGTGTGCTGTTTATTCCTACCTCTACATGTGCACATGTCACACACAAGCACACACACACACACACACACACACACACACACACACCTACACACACACACACACACACACACACACACGCACACGCACACGCACTACGCACACGCAACGCACACGCAGCACGCACACGCAACACCAGCACACACACCACGCTCGGCGCTCACGCTCACGTCACGCTCACGCTCGCAGCGGGGTCTCTCTGCTCTCGCTGCTCTCCCTTCCCTCTTACTCTCTTCGTCTCTCTCCTCTCTCTGTGTCTCTCTCTCTCTCTGCTCTCTCCCATCTCTCTACTCTCTCTCTACTCTCCTCTCTCTCTCTTCGTTTCCTCTCTCTTTCTCTCTCTAGTCTCTCTCTTCTCTCTGCTCTTCTCTCCTCTACTCTCTCTCCTTTCTATACTGTCCTCTACTCTACTCGCTGTCTCTTTTTACTTAGACAAACAGGATGTTTAAACCCGTAAATATGTATGTCTTTATATGTATAGTGACACATAAAACAATAGACTTTTGCAATTTACTCACAGAGTATCGTGGTAGTATGGACAGTAAGATTTGTATAAACCATGTCTATCCTATGTCTGATCTAATATGATAATGTTGCCGCAAAAGACAATTGTTATGTAAGTCTCAATTTCAGCAGTCAACACACAGGTGCCTAATATTATTTCTCGTTTATATTATGAAAGTCAACAGTAGGGTAATGGTGCGAAATTTGTGAAAATAATTTATTGCCTTTATGCTGAATGGCCCTAATGGGCGTGTGGGTACCAATATTATGAATTTGGAATGGTCGGTCTGGGTCTGGGCTTGGTGTTCATGGGTTTCGGCTGGGTTGGGCTTGGAGTTTGGGCACCCATGATAGTCTCTGCTCTGGCCAGCGACGGCGCCCTCTGTCTAGTTATGGCGCCCCTATGGCCATGTGACAGCGCCCCTCCGGCCAGTAACAGCGCCCCTCTGGCCGGTGACGTCGTTCCTCTGGTCAGTGACAGCGCCCCTCCGGCCAGTAACAGCGCCCCTCTGGCCGGTGACGTCGTTCCTCTGGTCAGTGACAGCGCCCCCTTCGGCTAGTGACCATGACTATCTGACCAGTGATGACACTTCTGCCAGTGATGGCACTCTTGCGCCAAGTCTTTTTGGCCCTGTGACCGTACTTACATTTTTACCATTCTTTACACCGACATACTTACATTTTAGTGCTGTCAAAAAAATTCATTAAAATTTGTTTAAATAAATTTATATTAAAAAATACAACGTACTTAAGAGTAAGCATACGGACATTTTCACTTTTCTTGCAATATTTGTGTTATTGTTAAGTAATATTTGGCTTCCTTGTGTTTTGCTGTTGTATTTTTAATAAATTTATACTTTTTCGTAAAGGCAGACTACTCATGAGTGGGCGAAGGAAAATTGTCCTTTTTCGCATTTTCTGTTTTTAATCAATGTTTGTCGCCCCTGTAGGCCTATGGCGCCCACCTTGACGACGAAAATGACGCTCTCTTAGCAAAAAACCTTGATTACCCTTTATATTTTAAGATACGGTGCCAAATTTCCCGGAAAAAATGCGCCCTTGTCACCCGAAAAATGCGCCCCTATGACCTGCCGCCCCACGTCGAAAAAATATGGATCAGCCCCCGCTTGGTAGTATGACGGATACAAAACTTAGAAAATGTTGTCGGTGTGCATAAATTGTCCAGTTGAGCGGACTGGTATGCATTAGTAGGAAACTACAACTGCGCACTGTGCAGCCGAGCAGATTCACCCGCAGATGATGTGTTCAGTATAAAATCACTGCACAGGAGACTGTTTCCGCGCCTGGAGACTGGACTCACCACTGCCCATGGAATAAATACTGGACAGCGGACACACACACCTGGCACAGTGCCAGGGTCAAGTCATGCCCAGAGCGGGGTGTTTCGTCTCCGGTGTCTGAAGCCGCGCAGTCTAGTGCTGGTGTGGCTCGGGGTGCAGTGACCTCGTTGCAGTGCGTGCGGTGTTTTCGATATTTGCGGTGGCGTTAGTGGACACATTCCCGGTTGAGCTCGTGTGGCGAGGCGGTGTGATGAAGGTGTAGTGTGATGCGACAGAGGTCGGGTGCGGCGCGAGAACAGAATGCTGCGAGAGAGAGAGAGAGAGAGAGAGAGAGAGAGAGATAGATGTGGTGAGATGCGAGCGAGGTGTAGCATGGCGAACGTGTGGTGTGATGGAAAGAGTCGTGGAATATTTACGGCGTGTGGATGTCAGCTTGCTGAATGTGGTGAAGCTCACGGACTTTGCATATCGACGCTTCGGATACTGTTCCAAGAAGCCTGCGCGTCGTCCACCTCCAGGTCAGTCCGCTGTGAATGTTCTAATCATCCTTACGCACTGCACTGTTCTTTTTTAGGTGTGTTACCTCTGCGATCGCAGCTCAGCTTTGACTGCTTTTCGTTTGTTACGGTCGACGGGCATCTCGGTCATGCAGGAGCTTCTCCAAAAAGCTCCGGCATAAGTTCATCGAACATCGCCTCCTGACACTCTCCTACGACTAATGCTGCCTCGAACCCCGCTGCTTGCTGCTGGCTCCTCATAGCCAGGCCCACACGAGCGCGTTTTTATGTGTTGCGTTGCGTTCCGTCACGTCTCGATGCGATGCGTCTCAGTGGGGCTCAATGCGTCTCAATGCGTCTCAATGCGTCTCAATGCGCTGCGATGCATCAATGCGTCAATCATTGACGCATCGCAACGCATTGAGACGCATTGAAACGAATTGCGACTCATTGAGACGCATTGAGACGTGACAAAACGCAACGCAACGCATGAAAACGCACCCGTGTGGGGTGTGCCGTGTGGGTCTGTCTGCCTCTGTTACCTGCTGCTGACCTTACCCTGTGTCTGTCTGCCTCCTCTGCTGCCTGCTGCTGACCGTACCCTGTGTCTCCTCCTCTGCTGCCTGCTGCTGACCGTACCCTGTGTCTGTCTGTCTCCTCTGCTGCCTGCTGCTGCTGCTACCGTACCCTGTGTCTGTCTCCGCCATCTGCTGCCTGCTGCTACCTTACCCTGTGGTCTGTCTGCCTCTCTGCTGCCTGCTGGCTGACCGTACCTGTGTCTGTTGTCTCCTGCTGCCTGTGCACCCACTCTGTGTCTCCTCCTCACTCTGCTGCCTGCAGTCTCTGACCGCCACTCCTGTGTCTGTCTGCCTCCTCTGCTGCCTGCTGCTGACCGTACCCTGTGTCTGTCTGCCTCCTCTGCTGCCTGCTGCCTGACCGTACCCTGTTCTGTCTGCCGTCCTCTGCTGCCTCTGCTTGCTGACGTACTCTGTGTCTGTCGCCTCCCTGCGCCTTGCTGCGACCGACCTGTGTCTGTTGCCTCCGCTGGCTGCGCTGCTGCTGTAATTGGTCTTGTCTGTCTCCTCTGCGCCGGTGCCTGAAACCGTACCTTGTGTTCTGTCTGTCTTCCTCTGCTGCCTGCTGCTGATCGTACCCTGTGTCGTCTGTCTCCCCTCTGCTGTGCCTGCTTGCTTGAGCCCGTGACCCTTGATGTCTCTTCTGCCCTCTGCTCTGCTCGACCGACTCTGTGCATAGTCTGTCTGTCTCCTCGCTGCCTGCTGCTGACCGTTACCTTGTGTCTGTCGTCTCCCTGTGCCTGCTGCTGACCGACCCTGTGTCGCTCTCCTCGCTGCCTGCTTTGCTGACCGACCGTCCTGCCTCTCCTGCCGGCTGCTGCACCGCGCGTCGTGACTGGCTGGGCTGACGCCTGTGGCAGCACTAGCCTTCATTATAGCCGCCCCTGGCCGGCATCCATTGCGCAGCCTACGAACGAGCCTAGGCTGCCAGCGCTTCGCGACCCACACTTCAGCGCGGGCCTACCATGCACGGCTGTGCACCGGATAGAATGACAGTCCGTAATCGCACATGAACGACTTTTTGATGGGCAGTAATGTCACACGCCTATCAGGCGGCGGGAGGCTCGAAAGAGGGAGAGATCTCCGTGGCACGCGCCGCGATGAACGAGTTCTTTCGTACATCCTGAACCAGTGGAACAAACTTCCGTGATTGACTTGAAGGAAATGTTTGATATTTTATTCCACGTTTTGAGCTGCCTTTTTAAATATAATTGTACTGTTGTTTAATTGGGTGCTTCTCAATCTTTAAGGCGTTGGTTGTGTTATTGTGTTAGAAGTTGATATTTTGTTGTGAATAACATTGCGTAATAGGATGATGAGGATGAGGGCCCAGTACAATATACAGCTAAGAGGAAGTCCCTGATATAACAAAATGCAAGAACTTGGACTAGTTATTTGAATATCTTCAGCACGTTTCGTTAGAAAGGTTTGAAGGTGTCAAACTACGAGAGGTGCACTATTTGAAAGCTGAGCTCACGCAGAATCCAGTTGTGTATGTTTGTCAAAAATCCATCTAGCGCCCTTTTTTAATCAAAAAAGGGCGCTTCGCGCCCTTTCGCTTCACTGTCCTGGTGTATCGCGTTTGGTATGGCAAAAATGCAAACCAATGACATATCTACCGATTTGTCATACTCTGCACGTCTCAGTCTCATATGATTCAAGGATGTGTGTCGCTGTGGGTCTGAAGTCTCGTCTCTCCGTCCCCGCGGCGGGAATACACCGCTGCTGTGGCCTGCGCTGCACAGCAGCAGAACAGAGCCTAGATGGTTCGGTTGGTTGCACGGCTGCATCAAAGCCAAGCGCTCCCGGTGTCGGCACAAGGCGCACTCACGCCCGCGCCTCACACGCAGAATCGCCCCTCGCGACACGCGAGCTGAGCACTGCGCCTGGCCTGGCTTGCGCCGACCTGGCTTACGGAGCGGGCTCTCGGCCAGTCACGGACAAATGGTGCAACGCATGTTGAAAACCCTATAGCTCTGTCTACTAGCTATCCAAGGAGACCGTGTCAAATTTCCAGCCACCTCCGATTGCTACAAATGGTAACTTTGGACAATTGTACGCACCATATTTGCCAAACGTAGTCTCAGACCGGGACTGCTCGACGTCCCGCCTCGACCAACTTCGAGTCTACAGACTCACGGCAGATCGTGTATGTACAGGTACACGATGTGACGCCAGAGGCCATTGCGCGGCCGCTGTGCTGGGCCAGCCGGCCAGGGTCAGGTCATGACCGGCGGCAGCCGCGCCGTGGCATCTGACTTTACATCGTATACAGACTCGAAGTAAGCTGAGCCAAGCCGCCGAGCAGTCCCGGTCAGAGGCTACGTTTGGCAAATATATGTAGTTCATACAGTTATCCGAAAATACCATTTGTAGCGATCGGAGGTGGCCGGAAATTTGTCACGATCTCCTTGGATAGCTAGGCTAGTGGATGGAGCCAGATTGTTCAACATACGCTGCACCGTTTGTCCGTGACTGGTCGAGAGCCCGCTCCGTAAGCCGGGTCGGCGGCGCGCAATACTCAGCTTGCGTGTCGCGAGGGGCGATTCTGCGCGCGTGAGGCGCGGGCGGAAGTGCGCCTTAGTGCCGACACCGGGAGTGCTTGGCTTTGATGCAGCCGTGCAACCAACCAAACCAGCTAATGGCTTTGCATTCTATGAGAGAACAACAACAACACCAACAGCAACACGTGTATTTTGAATGTTCAGTAACAAAACAATACAAATAACAATGATAATATTGGTGTCAAGAAATACAATTATTAAATTAAAGCACATCTTTAAATTGAATTTCTATAACTTAACATGACAATAAAGAAACTAACATAGACAAATCGTACAATCAACTGGCCGCCGCCACATTGCGGCACATCCGCCGCTCAGTAGTGAATTCGACAACCTCGAGATCTAGATGCATTTGTAATTGTACAGACCATGACGAATCGGTAGACATGTCATTGGTCTCCATTTTCGCCATACCATATAACACTATAGCCCTGACCAAACAAAAGGGGCATGATTTCGGACAAAATGTCGAATTAAAAAAGGCGCTCGATGAATTTTGTCAAATTTACATCACTTGATTCCGTGTGAGCTCAGCTTTCGAATGGTGCATCTCCCGTAGTTCGGCACCCCAGAAACCTTCCAATGAGCCGTGTCAGCCGAGCTTAACTTTAAAATGCATCGTGTCATTTTGAATACCAAAATATGAGACCTGCAAATGTCAACATACTTCAAAACTCGAAATACCTTGGAATAAATCATGGATGTCAAAGATAACACTTGATCGCCATGAATCTTGTATAGTATAGTTGAATTCGAGAGAGCACACGTATATTCTGCTGAACATATTCTATTCCTCCGTAAAAGGCAAACGCAAAATTGTGTTAGTCTCTAAACCAATAACCAAGCACTTATTGATTATTATCACACTTATTGATTGTGTGCGTTTCACCCGTTTCAGCACATGAGTAAACAAACACCTTCCCTGCTATAGGCAAAAAGTTGTAGTTGTGACTTTAATTACTGAAGGGCTCTTAACATGCAGTTGAGTTTAATGTAAAACATTCATTTTCTTCATGATCCCATACACTCTTAACCCGAAAGGCCTTTATTGTGTGGGTATTATAATTTCTCATAGCTTTTGGGCCTTTCGATAGAAAATCCGGCCTTCTAAAGACATTTTTGATTGGTCAAGAACAAATTGTATGTTGTAAAACGTGTTTAACAAAACAGATTGTGCGGATTCACTCAGAAGGCCTATTAGTGGGGCCAGTTTCATAAAATATATATCCAATGTCCGACCAATGTCCAAGACCATGGTCAGCTGTCCGTCCAAAACTGTCTGAAAATAATGTTTTTTCCGACATTTTGTTCGAAAGCAGAACAAAATGTTTGATATGGAATGTAAAACATGAAGTGCATCATTCCCAATATACGCATAAATATGGATATTTGTGTCAAATAACGCTACAGTTAGGATATCCGAAAGCCGCAATCATCATATATCAATTTATATACAGAAAAATATATCTTTGATATAAAAGTAGCTAAGTGATTTTAGCGACAAACCATTGTTGTGCATTGAATGTCCGAAAATAAAAAAAATGTGTATGTCCATCCAAAAACCGAATCGGTCTTCGGAAGGTTCCAAATTCCGAAAATGCTTGTACCGATTGGCACCACTAGTACGGAGTATACCTAAAGTATCGGTGCTGAACACGCATGTTTGTGGAATTTTATAGGTCTAACCAGTGGCGTAGCCAGGATTTCGCTCAGGGGGGATCCGCGGCCAGAAAGGGCCCAAATGGCTCTCGAAAAGGCCCAAATTGCCTTAAAAGAGGCCCTTCATTTTTTACCGTCGAGTTTGCTCTAAAAGTGTCTCAAATGACCCGACATAGCGCCAGCTTGCGTCACAGTCAATACATTTGCATCCGTATGTCAAAGGTCAAGGTCACGGAGACGATAGCAATGTTATAGTCGGTGTACCTCTTCGTTTGTTTTCGTTTAGCCATCCGATTTTAAACGCAAAGAGACCCAAATGACTCGTCGTCACGGCCAGCTTGCATCACAGTTAACATTTTGGGCAGGTAAATTGTGCTGTGGAGCGGCGCGAAAATTTCGTCGTTATTTCCTTAACAGGTGCATTCTTCATTTAAAAATGCCGGGGGCCCTTTATATTTAATTACCTTCCAACTTTCAACGCCCTTTTTCCACCTGTTAGGAACTATCTGGGATCCACAAAAAAGACATAATTGGAATGGGTGATTATATTAGATACAAGGCGGTTTTACTCTTACAAAACAAATATTTAAATCTGAGTTTTCGCGTGTTACAAATGCTCATAATCCGCTGACGAAGGGTGGTTTCAATATACCCGAAAGCTCCGAATTTCGATATTGTATGTTTAAATAAATCCTCCTTCTATTTAATATCTACTTGCTTTGGGCCTTTCCGCTCTGACCAGGGAACACTGACCTTCTAAGAGTTTCCTCTCTTTATGTGTCAAGGGAGGGGCCCATTTCGGCCAAGTTTCAAGAGGTCCTTTGGACCTGGCCAGGTGCAGCACTAGCTGCTTTGTCCGCCCTGTGGCATGCTCAGCGGGCCCCGAACTAACCCAGGGGCCCTCCAGTTGGGCTAGGCAGCTCATACCGTCATGTTCAAGGCCCTTGCCGACCTGCCCAGGGACCCCCTCGGTCTAAGCCAAGGGCCTCTCTGACTTGCCCAGGAGCCCTCCGATCTGCCCAGCGACTCTTCTGGTCGGTACTTGCGCTAGTGTTTTGGTCGCCCTGTCGACATGCCTCAAGGGGCCCTCTGACCAGGCTGTGGGCCCTCCGTGCTACTAGGGGCAAATTCGGCATGTTCAGAGGGCTTTCTTACCACCAGGGGCCCTTTTGGTCTGATCAGGGACCACTTCGATCTGTACAGGGGCAACTTAACTTTCCAGGGCCCCTCTGGTCTGTCCAGGGGCTCGCAGCCTTCTAAGGAGCCCTTCTAATCTGGGCAGGGACGCGGCTGCTCTTTGTCCCCACCTTACCGACATGCTCAGAGGGCCTCATCGACCTGCCCAGGGCCCCTCTGTGCTGGCAAGGGTTCCATTTCGACGTGTTTCAGGGGGCCCTCTGACTGATCAGGGCCCATTGTGGTCTAGTCAGGGGCCCCTCTGACTGCAAAGGGCCCTTTCAACTTAACAGGGCCCCTCTGGTCTGTTCGCAAGGGCCCTCAGCCTTGCTAATCCTAGTGAAAAAGTCCTGTAGGACTTTAACAGGAGTCCTCATAAATCCTAGCAGGATTCCTGTATGATTTCGTTGGACTTCCCTGAAGGACTATGTCATCCTGTAGGATATGTATGTGGGACTTATAAGTCCCACACAGTTGTCCTACAGGATCATGTAGGATTTTGTGGACTCTCCTGAAGGACAATGACATCCTGTAGGATGTTTTGTGTGGGACTTTAAGACCCACATATATGTCCTACAGGATCCAGTAGAATGTTTTGGACTCCCCTGAAGGACTAAGCAATCCTGTATGCTGTTTTGTAAGTCCACACAGTTATCCTACAGGACTCTGAAGTCTCACATAATAATCCAGCGGATTCTGAAGTTCCCACAGAGAGGTCCTACAAAATAATTATTTTAAATATTGCCGAGCTACAGGATTCCCAATTACAGTCATAGGCATTTAAACAATACCCTATATATATCCCACAAATGAGTTCACCTCGCAGCAGATATGCTTAGGATTATGTTGTGTTAATTGTGTGCGACAGGTGCGTCCGGTTCATCGGGTGGGTCTCTGTCGCTACTGTCAGTCTGTGCCGCCAGTGCAGTGGTCCGGCACCCGGTGGTGTTTGTATGAGACGGGCAGAGGGGACGGGAAAAAAGAGGGTTCGGGCCGGCTGCCCCCTCCTTCCTCTGTGTCGGAGAGCGCATGCCGGCCCGCCGGCCCGAACTATTTTTAGCCACCCGAACGCGGTTTGGGGCACCAGGGGGAGCGAGACGCCACTGTGTGAAGGGACGGAGAGTAGTTGAGCCAGCGTCGCCACGAGAGGATGTGACTCGCGTTGTATTACAAGCTATTTCAGCTCTTAGCGCCAGAAGAGAGCAGTGCAGTGGTGACGCGATCGACGAACCGCTGTACTAACCGGAAGCAGCGCAGTATGGCTCTGGACTTGGATCTTCGGGGACTGCTGCGGAGCAAGCTGTCGGTGGCCCGCTAAGCATCATTTGCTTGAACACACCAACTCGAGTGCGAGACGGAGGGCGCGAGGCGGGCTGTGGTGATCAGCCCCGGGGCTGTGGTGGGCGATGCTACAAGAAGTGTCCCCTGTGGTCACAGAAGGGTGCCTGTGGTGACAGCCGCGGCTGTGGTTGCGATGGCAGCAGTGTCCTGTGCTGACAGCCGTGGCGAAGGGTGCCCAGCGGTAAACAGCCGCCAGGGCTGTGGTGAAAGGTCAACGGAAATGTGCCCTGCAGTGACAGGAGTTGCAGTGGTAGTTGACAGGAAGTTGCCGCTGGGGAGCCGATTGTAAGATAATCATTGTGCAGTGTCGCGTATTAACATATTTTTCGAATTGAAAATATATGTGTGATCTATGAGATTAAAGGGAGTGTGCCTCTCTTTTGAAATGTCAAATATATTTTTTCTTACGGTAATGAAGCAATTTGCTTTGATTATTGGTTACGATAAATTTCACGTCTGGAGCCCTTTTAGTTGAATTTTTTTCATTATATTCTGTTTTGCATATGGTTTTGTTTTCAAACTCTAAACGTATCGTCAGCTATAAACAGAGTAGCGAAGATGTTACCTATAAATGGCGGCACTAAAGACGATAAACATAACCTTTATGAGCAATGTATAGTTGTTTACAGTGATCGAGAATCTGTTTCGACAGCTGTTATCAGTGGTTCACGAGTTTTTTCTATTGGCAGAACTACAATTTTAAATGCTAGCGTTTGTATGTTAAGAGCAATCTTCTAGTAGCGAAGCTTTCTTTGGCGACCATCGATAATTAAGTACTTCCAGTTGTGATTTGGCGACCTTGAAATATTTCAGCAACTAAGTGTATCTGGGGAAATGAAGTATATGGCTAAATTCAGAAAAATATGTTTATGTTTCTACAGACTAGTTGTTCAACAATTCACATGACGAATGTGAAGTAGGCTATCTCCCTTAAAGGAAGTGTTGTGGCTATTGTGTGCATAGGTTTGTCAGTGATCATTGCGGTGTCTCTGTTTCCTCGCCTGTCAGTCTGTGCCCGGCCGTGGCCTGCACACGGTAGTGTTGTTATGGACACTGTTGGTAATTATACGTATTTATTACCTATGTATTCGTTTTCAAGACAATGAGTAGCCCTGCAGGATTAAACTCCTAGCCCCCCCTCCTAACAGGATGCGAATCTCCAACAGAGCGTCGCTAACCAGGAATCCCAGGATCTCACGGAAGGATTGATCAATCTCCTTCCATCACCTTTGAAGGATTGATTGTGGGAGCTCGTTGAGGATTTTGTAGGATCCTGTGAAGGATTCTGTAGGACCCTGTCCTGAGGATTTCTGTAGGACTTGATGAAGGATTTCTGTAAGGACCCTGTGAAGGATTTTCTGTAGGAACACTGTGTAAGGGATACTGTAGGACCTGTGCAATAATTCCTACAGGAATCCTTGTATCAATTTCGCACAGGAATCCTACAGAAATCCTAAAAGACTGATCCTTCATAAATTGTGTGGGACTTTCCTACAGGAATCCTACAGGACTTTTCCACTAGGGAAGGAGCCTTTAGACCTGGCAAGGGACTACGCTGGTTGCTTTGTCGCCTTGCCGACATGCTCAGAGGGCCCTCCGACCTGCTCAGGGGCCCCTCTGTGCTGGATGCAGGGACGCATTCGACGTGTTCAGGGTCCCTCTTACCCGATAAGGGGTCCTTTCGGTCTGGACAGGGGCCCTCTGAAGATGCACAAGGCTCTTCGGCACGCCTAAGGGCCCTCTGGTCTTTTAGAGAGGGCCCCTGGAGGCGGCCTAAAAAGCCCTCTAAAGTGTCTAAACTCACAAGATCACGCTTCAGAGGTCACTTCCGACTCTTAAAGAGCCCATAAATCTGCGCTTCGCGCGTTCTCGTCGCGCCTTTTCGGCAAGCTGCGCGTGCCGAAAAGTGCCCGCCGAGCCTCCAAAAGGGCCCTTTGAGGGCTCAGGGGGGATCCTAGGATCCCTAGGATCCCCCCTTGGATACGCCACTGGGTCTAACAACTCATTTGATTACCTTATAATAATGTCAAATGGATGTATTGGATGTGCATTGGATGGACAATTTTATTTTGTATGGGAAAACTGCAATGATCTTTAAGCTTTGGAAAGCTGATCTAGACAAGCAGCTCCACTCAAGATAATACCGATGATGGAAGATTTATATCGGAGATTGTCCGCTCGTCTGTTCACAATCGTCTGTGCTTTTCGGGCTAGTTGGTGTCCCGATCACATACGTGTTTTTCCTGCCAGAAATCTCCTTGAGGGGAGAGTTTGGTCGATTCGACGCTCTCTATTCGTAAACAGCCATAAGTCATCGGAAGCAGTGCGCAGGGACATCGAAACTCAGACACGGGCACACAGCAGGACGGCAAATCTGCACATACCACCCGTTATAGCAGACAGACCAGACATTGGACAGAGGTATATGCGCAGTGAAGCAATGGGTGTGGAGACAGATGTTTGGTGCATTCTTGATTATAATATGTGACGTCACAACTGAGTGATTTTCGGTGGCGCTTGCGATGCCTCTGACCTGGATGTGTTCAAGACCATAAAACAACGGTGGCGGACATTGCAGGCTAGAAAAAATATGATTGATGTAGAGTCATTAGTACCACTTTGAGGTATATTACTCTGTTTCTGATAAATATGCAATAATTATTCAATTATGTGTTTTTTATGAAGTTCAGCCATACATCCCTTTGTTAAAACTTAAAGAATCAGTTTAAGGAATAAATGTTTTAAGCAAATACAAAACAAAATAGTAACAACACAGATAAACATTTCACCTTACTGGAATACAACTTGTTAATAACAGTAACCGAGTTGTATCCGCCTTCTTGCGTCTCAGCAGTCAGCACTCAGCAGCTGGGTGTGCCGTGGTCGACGTCCGTTTCTGTTTATTTGCACCCATGCAGCTTAATTAAGAGCTGACTTCCTCTTTTCTTGAAAGAGCTGTTGGTCTCTGGCTTGTCAATATCATCACAATGTTTCTTTAGTCGGAGCAGACAAACCTGCATCTTTTTTATTTTGCATGCCTTACTCTTGATGAGTCTATTTCAGTTAACCCTACGGGAGTTTTTTTAACCTCGCCCTTCGCGGGGAGGGGGGTGAGGCCCCAGGGCGTAGGAACTCATTGAAGTTGGGGGGCAAAATTCCAATTTTTTTTGGGATTTTATAGTCAGTTTTTGTTTTTAAAAATGACAGTTTGGGGTAAAAAATGTGTTTTTTTTTTTTACTGAGAGACAAGCCATTTTGTAGAACTTGTCCATTTCCCGTGTTTTTAACGCTTGTATTTGCATTTGCTTTCAAACATGATTTTTTGGGCAATTTTCCCAACATTAGCTTATTTTCGACCCAAAAATGCCGTGTACTGACCCACTAAAATCGGATATCTCATTTTTTGGAGCAATTGCTAACTTGTTTCATAGATGACGTAAAATTGGATGTTTTTTTTTAACACGACTGCAGTGGTTTTTCATTTGGATCGGGTGCACCCATGGGTGCCCACGTAAATTCTTCCGATTGTCAGGGCTGGGTATGCAATTTTTCTACTTTTAATGGTATTGGGATGGGCATGGGTATGACCATTTTTTGAAGTAATGATGCTAGCCCATTATTTTTTTACTTGACACCATACCTATGTTTAAACCAGGTAAATATGTTAATAAATGATAATAGGAAACTAAAACAATGAATTTGGCAATTATGTGATAACAATAAAAATGGTAAGTCTTGCAGTGGTGAAATATTTAAAATTTTCTTAAATCATGTCCGATCCAAAGTCTGATCCAGTATGACAATGCTGCCGAAAAGCGTTTCAATGAGTCAAACAGGGTTGTGAAAATGCTGATCTGCTCATTTCTAGGATTACCAACTGTAATCTTGCTCATCTATTTCTAGAGTATGTGCAGCTGTTATCTGCCTAGATAAATGTATAGAGAATGTTGCGACCTGTATCTGTATCAATTTTTAGAGTGTGTGGCATCCAATTTGCTTCCATTTTCAATAATTAATTGTTTACATACGACGCAGAAAACAATCAGAAATTGCATGGCTATATTTCACAACAAATTACTTGTAACTGTCAGTGCTGTCTGTGTTCGTAAATGTAATATCAAATACTGAATGACAATATTGGGAATGAGAGCAGAATCATACTGCATTTGTTTTTAATCGTTATAACGAGAGCATAACGGTAATACAGCGCAGTTCTAAGCGCACAATGAGCATAAAAATACACACCTCAAACAGGAAATTGATGAGTCACGTAGACATGTTCTCCGGACCAGCCAACAATAAACGAAAGACTAGGCGTCAGACTATGTGATTTATTCAGGCAAGTGGAATAAAACAAGGCGAGCGGCACGAACGCAGTCATGGCCGGTAAACCAAATCCGGACCAGGAACTAAACTACTAAGCTCGTACGATCTGTCGTCAGCAAGTTTATCAGCTTGGAGTGCCGTGACTCAGATGTCTACTGGTTTTGCTTATACCTGTCAGCGAGTATCTGCATAAATGGCGCAGCAATGCCAACCTCTTTCATACAATGTAATTGACTGCATTTAGAAATCGTTGATGAATTCAGTTGGAATGTATGTTTTTCAACCCATTTAATTATCAATACTCAAATGATTACTTTTCCATCAGAAATAATTGAACATCAGCGATTTATTTGCGTTTTCTCTCTCCTTTCTGCTGACGGGCCTGACCAAATTCCCAGCTCAAAATCCAAAATTCCCAGCAGGGCAGTCGCGCGCAGGTGAAAACATGCGAACGTCACCGCTCACAAGTAGGGGGCCGTGATTCGTGCTGAAGACGAACAGATGAACGGGGTCGCTACATCACTCGTTTTTAAAACAAACTAGCACGGGGGCAGGCTGGCTTGATGCCCGTTTTTTCTTAGTACGGTGCCTGCCAGCGAAGCCGCCGATGCTCCGGTCAATCAAGTGCGCACAAACTTGTTTTTATATCTGCGCCTGCACGCCTTTCCAGCAGCGGGTGCAATGACGTGGACCGGTCCCGGTGCGCGTTCATCTGATGAACAGCTCCCGGGCCGCGTTCTCATGTCGAGATGCCGATGGTCCCAAACACGTCTTGGACAACGTTTCATGCTCCTCCACTACGGATTCTGGTGCAGCCAGAAGCCACACTCTGCTCACCAGATTTACATAGTTTCTGACTGCAGGTTTTTCTCCTGCCACCTTGCTGAGGCGCCGGAACAGCTCAGCGTTACTGAGCTCTCCGGGCACTCGGACAGCATTCAAGCGCAGCCCGACACTGAGGCAGCTCAACGGACCGGCTGACTCGGGTATGATGCCGAGACCCGCGAGCTCGGTCGCGGCGTTCCTCACGTGAATGAGACACGCGGCGTGCTGCACCGCACGCAGCTGGCAGAGGTCACCTACTTTGCGGAGAAGGTGCGCGTTGACCTGCAGCAGATCATTCGCCGCCCCCACCGAACGCCCTCTGACATCCAATCCGCGGGATCGGAGGCGAACGCGCTCCACCAGATGGGACACGAACTTGCGGAGTTCTGTCACCTGCCGATCGGGAAAATAATGAACAATTATAGGACTTACCAAACAAATAAACGCCTTCGCATGAATCAACTTGAAGGGGAAATATTACTGAAGCAGTCCGGAACCACCAACTACTAACCGTGGAAATCAAAAACCCTAAAATTCAGAGACGCTTGACATTTAGTATAATACATTATCATGTCACTTTATTACCTTGTATATTGTTTACTTTCAATAAAGCAATCGTCAAAAAATAGTCACGTCTAAACAAAACAGCTGAAGACTACGGGACCCAGGTCCCAGCGATAGTTAAATAATTACATTGCTGGTAAAAACTGTATATGTTGCTAGTTGAGCTTAGCACACGGTGACCTTTCCATTTACATAGAAGCATGCCCGACAATACGTACAGAAACTTATTACAGACTGTGACATGGTCGCGAAGTTCGAAACATGTCGGCTTTAAGGGATAGTTCACTTGAAAGTTGTCTTGAAATTCAACCATACGGTGCATCTTATGCTCAAAACTAAGATATGATTTGATTTGACAGTCATCGGTATATGTGGAAAAGAAGTAAGTTTCTCTTTGTATTTCACGAGAACTCGTACGATAGCAGCTGGCGCTCTGGCTCCGCCAGACGCCTAGTACAGTCTCGGAAAAAGGGCCGCCGCGCAGCCCGGGCGGCTGAGCGGATATTAACGAGGCGTCGTGATCAGGTACTACGTGTCAGAGAGTGTCCTACCTCCGGCGCCCGCCTAGCCGCGAACTACCGAAGCTGTTTTCGGGGGGGGGATGGAAAAAACGCAGACTAATCCTGCGTCGAAACTACTTTACGTTGCGAGTTTATTCTTCCGCCAAAATTCATTTTTCGATATGCTCTACAAATCTGCTATCTCAGTTCAAAATCCCATGTTAAAGGTGAACATTTCTTCCTTAAGCAGCTTAGAGCGCAAATGTATAAAAGCATAAGCAGCCAAATGTCACAGTACTCTGGGGACAACTTTGCTCACCTCAAGGCACTGTCAGACTTGGCGCTCAGTGCGTGGCCAGAGCTGTACTCTGGACTCGGCTGAGGTGCGTGGTCACTCAGTTCAGCCGCCATGGCCTCCAGCGTGAGGCACAAGGTCGCTTAAAGCTGCTGCCGCTCCCGCGGGAAGACCTGAGATCTTGCAGCTGCGCGCTGCACTTGGCCACCACCTCGTACACGTCCTTGAGTGCGGCAGCCATGGTTGGAAGCCGGCCGTCTGCAACGTCGGGAACACGTTGTTACATATAGTTATAAAATACGCACATGAACACAAGAGCGGCGCCAACTTCCGAGAGTAGGGGGGGGAGTCATTTGGAGGTAGATTCTTTTCATGCAACGTCTATAGGCGTAATGTTAGAATCCGAAAATATTGGAGGACGCGTCCGCCCGTCCCCTCCTTTGGCGCAGCCCCTGCATGGACATTATATTTATGCAGCAGGTCGGAAGATATCAGTGGAAAAATGAACTAAAAATATAAACTATACTTGTAATAGTAAATGAATCATTTAACTTCCAACAAAGAGGCGGAATGAACATTTAATATTAACATAACGGGATTGCGATTGCAATGAACTGACGCGACTAGGTATATACAAACAAGTCATAAATTGAAGTAGCATGCAATTATATACAAACCACGTACCAAATAGATATCAACGAAAAACGTCGCAACAGTCGTTTTGTAAACAGCAGCAACAGCTGCAACAACGTTGTGCGTGGCAACAAAGTCGGTTTCAATGCTTTTACATCAATATTACTGAGAGCCGGTCATTTAACTAGAGCCGGTCATTGCATGATTTAAATGTTAACGGCGCAACACCTGTGCGTTTGTTTGGCACCAATCTGTGCTAGATTTAAGAGTTCAGAGTCTGAATCGACTTGATACAAGTTATAAACACCGCATTCAGTTCGGAGTCAATAGACAATAAACAATTACTGTCTATCAAAGCAGTAATTTGCTGAAACACCAGATTTACGTACCTCGCAAGCACAAGTTGCAGATCCCGATGGACCGAGGCACTGCAGCGACGGCGTCCATCTGCTCGCTTAGGAGCGTGGTCATCGCTGCCTCGTTGCTGACGAACGTCTGCATTACTCGGGAGGCGTGAGGAGCGAACCGTGTCTCTGACCACAACTTCGGTCGCAGCGTCGCTTCTTCAGAGCTCATGAGGGCTTCAAATCCTTTTCCGTACATGTGACGCTTGGTCACGGAGGTGATAAGCCTGAACAGCATCCTGGACACACTTAAACTTTTCCCTTGCATCAACCTCTGCCAAGATTGAGGAGATGGGCACCATTCCCACACGCTGGACAGCTGGCCGACTCCGTCTGCCCGCGCTCTCAAGCTGGCAGCCGTCATCATGTAGTTAGCTTTGGCGGGACGCTACCACGGAGATATATGCGCCATCCGCTGCATATACTCGCAAGCATGGTCCGGATGGTGCACGCCGATGAAGAGCAAGGCGATCGCGAATCTCCTTCGCAAGGAGTCGGCTGGACCCATCAGTCACCACTGGAGCAGCAATGACAAGTGACTGCACGATGTTGCCTTCTGGTGCTAGTGGCACCGTCACTACGATCGCTGTGACGTCCAACGTCCTCTTCCAGAGGGTGATCTTGTCCACCACAAGCGACACGCACTGCTGTTCGTTGATGAAGCGGGCGATCCTTTCCAGCATAACTGTGTGAACCTGATCGCGCAGCGTTGGGATAAAGAAGCCAGAGTGATTCAGGTCACCCAGATTCAACCCGTTTACGCACCCCATAACCACAATGTCTTCATAGGCTGAACGTGGCCATAAGTTTTTTTTTCAGCACGTTGGTACCCCGTTACGCAGCGCACGACGAGAAACGCTCACGTTTTTTCGCGAACATCCCAGCGATCTTACGGACTTTTGGACCGCGTTTGCAAGCTGCCTGTTTGTGCCGTTACACTGCTGAAGTGAATGTTGCACATTTCTGTTTCAGGACTTGTGAACGTGGCAGCAGCACTTCTCCTTGCGAAAAGAAGATTCCATATGAAGAAATCGTACTTGAATAGACCACATACCTTTCCATTGCCTCTTTGTGACGCATCCAGGGAAGGCACACACACCTTGCAGTAAAGGAGTCCTTCCTCAGCCGATGAGAAGAGATCGTGAGAAGCCGCCACCTCGAGATGCGCTACGCTGCGCCCAGAACGGAACAGCACATCGTTGGCAGTACTCTGACACGCTTCGTTTACGGTCATATTGTCCACTGACTCTAATCCCTTCACCTTTTGTATGATGTTTAGGATTGATGCAAGCTGACTGCTCTGTTGACCTTGCATGGTCATGAGAGCATCAACTTTCTGGTGGAGGCTGGAGATGTCTTCACACGTACTCTCCTGCGACGCATGGTGGCGCTGCTCTGGTGCGGCGCTGTTCTCAATGTTCACCTGTTCTAGGCTCTCCGCTGCAAATAAGGCGTTCAAGTCAAAATAATGTCATAGAGGTTGTATGACATCGATATGCAGTCCTTTATTGTCACAGGGGATGTTGTTAAACGTGGGCAGATTTTGATGATCCAGGCTCGATCACTCTGCGGTTAAACATAAAACATTGTAGTTGTCTCGAAAATAAACATGCGAGGGTAATGTACTATTAAAGCAATTTATCGTATATCACTTGCATTATCTCAACATCTGAGCATTCATCATCACCGGCAGGTACGATTCAGATTAGTATGATTTGCATCGACTGCGTTAAATATATCTGCAACCCTCAAAAGTGATCTATTTGGACGGTATCTCTAGTGTATATTGTGGTGCAAATGAGAAGGTGTAAAGAGGAATCAAGTATGATTAGACTTGGTTCCTGAGGACAACGTACTCGCACTAGACAAAGCGTGGAGACAGCATTGCACAACGAAATTGCATTGAAAATGTACAGATCAGATCATGATTGATGATTGGGGCTTAGGGCGCCGCAACAAATAGTTATATCGCCCATACGCTACAGATCACACATGTCTCAGTCCCAAAAAACGGATCTCGGATCTGGATCCCGATCCGTGGGCATCCACCTTCAACAAATTTGACGATTGGAATCTACTGGGATCAATAGATCAGTCTTTCAATTATTTTGGTCGACGGATCCCCTGGATCCGAAGATCGCAGGCACCATTTTTGCATTTGGTATCCCACTGGATCCCAGACCCAACAAGTATATTTTCGGAACCAATTTTTATGAAGTAATTTCAGTACTTGCATTCGATTGTTAATGCAACTAGCATGGGTGCATGCCTTTTTAGTTAATTTTTGTCAATACATACTATAATTATAGCATTAATATGCAAGGTGGGATCCTGTCGCGATCCGATATCCGTTCTGGGATCATATATCCATTTTCATTGTTAAAGGATCCTGTGGGCTGACCACCCACTGACTCCTTGCAGAGCTCCTGATACCCATTTCGGCGAAACTGCCCAATGCGACAATGTCACTTACAGGGCTAGCCCAAAATTGCCAGTGTCGTAAAATTTGGGGTGCAGGGGCAACTTCAAGGTCACGTGGCGCGTGAATTCGATTTATCACAGGGTAGGGGCCACCACCGGCATGTGGGTATCCACCAATAGCTGTCATTCAGCAAATTATGATAAAAGTTAACCATACATTTTTGCGTTAGAGACCTTCTTTGAATGGCCCCATTATAAGCCTATGGGGAAATGGCACGTGCCTGCTGCGCGCGCTGGGATTTTTCCCACACTAGCTGACCCTACCATCATCTAGATCCCCGTAAGTGAGCTATATGCTAAAAAAAGGAAATTGTACGAGCCGCTTTCCAGAGCACCAACTTTTACTGATCTCCAACACAAACTGGAAACCAACCCCTGGGGAACGGTCAGGTTGTTTTTCTATAGAAAAACACAATTCTAAAGAATAGTGTTATTTCAATATAGAAAAAACAATCTTCGGTTAAGCAAATTTGGAAAATAGGAAAACGAATTACATTTAGTGTCTGGCAGAGCTCTCCCTGACGTAATTAGTTTGCCCCAGAGACCACTCTCTTCAATAAAACATTAAAACTTTAAGTCGGGCTTTTGTTAACCCGCGAGTTACTGGGCGGGGGGGGGGGGCTTATTTATAGCCCCCTCCCGTTATTTATGCATATCTCCTAAATTAATATACCCAGGTAACAGATACCGTTGTTACAACGGTGTGAAAAATCAAGTTGGAATTTTACTTTTAGCAACGTTGCGACAACGTCGTGAATGCTGTGAGGAAAAAGTTGCATAAACGTCGCTGTTAAACGCTAAAGCAACGTTGTATCGTTACGACGTCACAACTTTGTTCTAGTAACTTGGGAAGAACAGCTCGCAATGTGGTACAAGTTACTTGTCCGGAGTCAAGACCGGTAGTGTACCTATTGTTAGTCACGGAGGTTGGCACTTCAACAACAACAAAAACAAAAGTAGAAAAACACCACATAGCTATGAATGACACTGTCAAACAGGTTTGGTGGGATAAGGATTCACTTGTTAGTCGTGTAAGAATTCGGACCTTTTGTGTTAAAGTTATCTAAATTGAGCACATTCACCATCTTACTAAGATTAATGCCGACCACGTAAATCACGTTAGCTATGC
Organism: Semibalanus balanoides; assembly: GCA_014673585.1. Lineage (NCBI taxonomy): Eukaryota > Metazoa > Arthropoda > Thecostraca > Balanomorpha > Balanidae > Semibalanus > Semibalanus balanoides. The sequence continues at coordinate 24,679 of VOPJ01000364.1, forward strand.
TTGTCAAGAGATACGTTGTAGTAACGTTGTTTCAGCGTTTTGTGAGCGTTACAAGGTAACGTTGTGACAACGTTACTGGGAGTCTACAAAATTACACTATTACAACGTTGTGTAGTTGTGTTGCAACCTTGTCACAACGTAGCGACAACGTCAAATTGTTAGCTGGG
>VOPJ01000365.1:0-24843 GCA_014673585.1 Semibalanus balanoides
TTGGGTGGCACGTCATAAAATGTTCTCCGAAAGGGGTGTTTTTAGTCTTGTTTTTGGCGTCTCTCAAGTCGCCAAAAACAAGTCGCCATCTAATATCCACCCAAAATGTATTTTTGCTTACAGACATGAAGCTTATAATTACAAGTTTTAAAAGAACACTGCAAAACCTATTTAGTTCAAAGTATCGATTTAGTTCGGATCCATTTGTGACGGAAAAACAACACATAGCGAAAACAGTTGAAAGGCATGCTTCGCACAAAACCAACCTGTAGGGCGGATACAAAATTGACGCGGGTTTATTCGGGCTCGCTCGTCCTTCACCGTTTAAGGCGTCTTACTGGTTTACAATACTTATTTCATTTTCTAGGTGCTCGTTGTTCAAATACTAAAATATTTTTAACTGATAAAACCAATGTCATGTTTTGGTAATTAACCCAGTCAAACACCTATTCAAACTCCATATAAACGTCAGCAAAACAGCTATGCTCTGTACCCCTAGCATTTTCTCAAAGCTTATAACTCGATAACAACAGCAGCAAACCAATGATGCCTTTCGCGATGATTTTTTTTAATGCGGCCTTCCATATATATAATGTTTTTTGTAAGAGAAAAACCAAAACCAAAAACAAAAAACATGCATTGGAAAAGTATTATCAGTTCTTTATTTTTGCAGAATTAGAACCCGGCTGCCATTCTTCAGTGCCTTCGAATAGGTATTATTTTTCGGTTTATTATTGTCATCTGCTAACAATATTGAATCAAGCCTGGCCGCATATCTACAATTGGTGTGATTTTCGTCCGAATAACCGGCAAATGTCTACCGTGGTGTAATTCTTAGGAAAATGACCGTTCTGTAATTGTCGTGTTTCTAGGACGATTATTACCGTTCGTTCTAATTTGATTGGATATTGAACTGAAAGCCTGATCATCCTGTGAAGACTGTATTCACTATACAAACAAGCATGGTACCTGCAGCAGGGGCGGCGCCACATATTTTTGACAGGCGTGACGAAATTGATTGAGTAGGTAGTAGGTTCGCACTAGCACTTCGCATGTGATGTATCCTCTGCTGGGAAAAATTTCACGGAAGTATAAATTGCACATAAACCTCGCATCAAACAATATTAAAAACACCACATTTCGTCCTATTTTTGTGTTATTTACCAGTAAGGCGCCCAGTGGCGGTTCTTCCATTGAGGCAGATGAGGCAGTGCCTTACCTAAAATAGCCAAACATATGAAGTATAGTCCTATTTTCTCCTAATATTTTTATTATTTTAGTAGGAATATAAGAAAATACATATTTAATAGACAAAGCAATTTTTCCAGTAGCTAAAACGCGTGTCATTTTCATGTTATTACAATATTTGTGTTGGTTTCGTTAGGCTCAAATCAGCCTAGCTATGGACAATTTAGCATTGTGAAAAATTGGCTGTGAGGCACTGCCTCACAGCCCAAACGCTTGTTTCGCCCAGGTCTCTTTGGCGGTATCGCAGCGCTCCAGGATCTAGCTGAGTTTTAGCCAGACGCCTCTGTTCCGGAGAAATCCGATGCGGCGTAAACGCGGCAGCAGCAAATGACCTCTGTGACAGGTGCCGAGATTTGAATTACAATGCATAGGGTTATTTTGCATGTGGAATCTTTTTCTGATGGTTTGATCAATTTTTACATCTCCCTTTAATGTAATATTATAGTTACATATTGCTGCAAGGAGATGGGCAGATCATTTAGATTACAAATAAATAGACATTATATTTCTATGCATTTTTCTTAGCCGGTTCTACGCAATATACCGAAAATGATTTTATGTGAGGCTCTGAGTCCTAATTCTTAAATGCGATCGCACAATTCTTGTCAACTGGCAGAATGCAGTTGACAAGCCTTACGTAACGCACACACTACGTAATAATATTAGTCTATTTCCAATTAAATTTCAATGTGATGACAGGCACAGCATATAAACCGGCTGCGTGTTGCGGTGAAGTTGTATCCGTGGTGATCTGCTCTGCATATATTTATCAACCTACCAAAAAATCACGAAACAACCCCCCCCCCTCCCTCCTGACTGCCTCACCTACGTTTGACCCCTGGCGCCGACACTGAAGGCGCCGAGTTGGCGATGAACGAGCGAGCGCGAAGAAAATGTAATATGTACGGTGAGTTTGGACTCGATCGGGTAATTAGTTTCTGAGATACAAAAACGGGTGCACACGTGCGCACGTGTAATAAGCAATTTGGCCGATCGCGTCGGGTATCCCACATCTGAGCATGCAGTTACCATGACGACGGCAGACAACAGCGAAATTCCAGACTACAGAGAGACGCATACGGGTCAGTGGTCACTGTATAGTTATTCTATTCCTGGGTCACCGTTGTGTCCGGTTTCCTTTGAGTCTGGTTGCTATATGCAGTATGCGCACCTCTCATTACACCGCGTGATGACTGGTGGCTGGCGTATCCGCTGATATCAATAACATCCTCTTCTGAAAGTACCACCTTGCGTGGTAAAAGGTGGTTCAGCGTATACGATAGGTAGTTACTTCTTAACCTGTGAATTACTTGGGTATATTCCGTAACGCGACTTATTGGAGGGGGTCTATTTTTAACCCCCTTCCCCTCCGATCTCCAGAACTACCCAGCCGATCTGAAAAATTCAAACGGCATTTGATATCTCTGACCATTTGGAAGGAAACCTAGTATTGTTGACCTCAGGGTCACCGATGACGTCAAAGACCGTGTTTGACCGTGTCGTCGAAGTCCGATGGATGGAATCGTCGCGCAAAAATGCGATATTAAACGCATAATCAGTTGTTAAATTGGTAAGATTCCTGCAGCTGACACTTCTAAGGTACCTTCCTAAGCTGTTGATGACCTTGGGTCAGGTAAAGGTCATTTGAGGTCACGAGGTCAAACTGCAGGTTACGGTCATTAGGAGTTGTAACACGTTTTTTTAAAACTAGAACGCGAAAAATGGCCTCGGAAAATTGTTGAATACAAACAATGTTCCATATAAATAGAAGTAAAAAGAAGAAAAAAATGCATCTTTGTATGCATGGTAATGCTGTAGAGGTGGTCGAATTTTGCCTTTGAAAGGTCGTAAGCCTGCCATTTTTGACGATATCGAGTACAGAACGCTCCCGCTTGGTCATCACCCAAAAAGACGTTTTACTGGTTCAGTTGCAACCCTACCTTTTGGCTTTGTATTACTAGAATGACTCGCTACCCCTCCCCTATCGCGGAAACTGGCGCTTTCGGCTTCTTGAGTTATGCGGTACAGTATAACTTAAGGCGTTTACTACTAGTGCCATCTAGTAACAGGAATATAAGTATACGTTGTACCGTTGCTCTTAGTCTGTGGACTAAGAGCAACACTGACAAACATAACACGTAAGCCATAACAAATGCTGGGAATAGTTCCGAATTACTTTGTTTTGATGCACATTATAATAATGTGATGGCAGTGCATGCAATAGAACCTGATATCGACGGACGTTCATTCTGCGCATAATCAAACAAACCAGCTGTTATTTCTCACTTAGCTCATGCTCAATCATCAATGCCCACGCCCGAATGCTTCATTACCCCAAATGGGGTAATTTTCCCCTGTGGGAGGAATCACTGTGGCGTAGGTAAATGACATCAACTCATCCAGTACACAAAATATGGTACCCGTTCTGTGCTCGTCCGCACCAAACTCAAGTTCACCGCCATTTTGTGTGCAATGTGCATCACTCGTGTCAGTGCGGCTCCATTTTCCGTCCACATCTTCACTTCTGTTGATAATGCGCTCCTCCGTCTTCAGACGTCTCGAGGGAGTAGCTTCTGAGAGTGTCACGCCCCACATTTCACGCTCCACAGTCGGCTGACAGCGCCTGCCGAGTTTGTCAGTCTGTCTGAGAAACCTCTGCCCCGTTTCAGACCACATCCCGTACTCAGCGGCTCTGGCCGGCCTGGTGGCTCACTCCCGGTTCTCAGCCGCTCCCACCACCGCCGCGCCGGCTGGCCGCTACCTGCGCTGGCAGCCGGACCACCGGCCGCCGCCGCCGGCCGCCCCCGCCCCCGCCCGGCGGCTGGTGTTCCGGCGCGGGCGGTGGCCGGCGGGTGACGGCCGCCATTCACGCCCTGTGGTCGTCGTCAGCGCCAGGGCGCCGGCGGACTGCTCTGACCGCCAGCACAACACACAGCGACAGACATAGGTAACTACCACAGCGGCACTGACGCATTCAGCACGATCAGTTGAAGCCACCGGCTTGCCACAGCCTTTCGGTAGATATCGTGTTATGGTAACATGTGTTAACAATATTGAGCTCTGTCCCAACGCTTCGGTTCAGCAGTGGCTCATGTTGCAGATTTCGAGCGACTTCAGTCAGCAGCCACCAGTCATCACTGCAGCCTACAGGAGCGAGGCGGGGTGTCAGCCCAGCCTACAGGTGCGAGGCGGGTATCAGCCCAGCCTACAGGAGCGAGGTATGGGTGTTGGTCCAGCTGCCCGGCTGCGGGGCGCACCGTCCGACTTACAGTGATGATCACGACACATATTACTGTTGGGCCGGCACCAGGGGGCGGTGCAGCCAACTACGAAACACATATCAATGGCCGGTCCAATACGCTATAGTAGCATAGGCTGGCTGGGCCTGCAGAGTGAAACCAGGCAGCAATAGAGGCAGAGAGGGCATGGCAATACAAGTGAAACCTAGTTTTGGTGCGATGTATAGAGGTTTTCTTTTCAGCCAGTAATCTCACTGAATCGCCGCAGTGCAATTTGTCAGGAATCTGTACCGTATGAATTAGCCGTGTTGAATAGGAACAATAAAATCGTGTGGAGTTGTGACACGCCAGCTTCCTTTTCCAGTGTCTTCCCTAAAGCTCAACTATCATCTATGGCTTATGAGATGCGAGACTTCTGATTGATCCACTGGAGAGGACCAAGTCAACGACGGTCGCAATGGTCGCTAAGACCAATCACCAGAACATAGAAATGCATCAATATAACACTTACGAATTGAAAAGAACTGACAATTACTTGAAATATGGGTTCCGAAAATACATTTCTGTATAATGGCGGGACTGGGATCCCAGTGCAAAATGGTACCTGCTATCTTGGATCTCGGCGGATCCGTCAACTAATGTTAAAGACGGATATATGATCCCAGTGAATCCATCGACAAATTGTGAAGGTGGATCTATGATCCGAGAGGGTCCGGGATCCAGATACTGAGATCAGATCCCGGGGTCCGTTTTCGGGATCCGAGCACATGTCTGGAGTACGCGTCCATATTTTCACGACTGGTTTGGCCTTAGTTTAACTAATTCGCCCATAATATGCGATAGCCGATATCCCTACACAAGCACTAAAATGACGCACATACTCACATTTATTTCAATTAATTAACTTCGACAAAGCATACAAAGCGAAAGGCGTTACAACCACTTTAAGCATGGTAATAGCGTCTCACAGTGTCTCAACACATGAAGACATTTCGCCATACACGTCTCAAAAACATACAACATCCCGGGTGGCCTGCAATCAACGTTTATACATAGTTGTCTTTAAGAAGTTAGGCATTGGCTAGAAGAGGTCAGCACACAACTACGAGGCATTACTGCGGCTGAATGGCACATTTTATCACAGGGAAATGTCGGAAGGAGAACCGAATGCATAACACTGTCATCCTAGTCGACCACGGACCACAACGCATTGATAGATACCGCACTAGCATACGGTAACAACACCGCCAGTGGTAAATATCGTATCGCACCACAGGCCACATGTATGATCGCAAAAACGGCGCGACATTTGAGCATCAGAGTTCAATTTTGTCCGTAGTCCAAAACAAAGGCACAAATCCCCGTCGGAAATATGGCTAACGAATGCGCTGCTGCCCGATTCTAAGCACACTTCTGTCGAAAAAGGCCAGGCGCTCAACAGAGCCACCAGATCGAACTCGATGCCCTTTGGTAAAGGCTACACTAGTAGCACACAATACTTTCACGACGTCGTGACAACGTTTTCACGACGTAATTACGTCGTAGAACGTTGTCATGACGTTGTCGACGTTGCCATGACGTTGTCGACGTTGCCATGACGTTGTGACAACGTTATGTGCTGCTAGGGTATCTCCCAGATAGACACGGCGCAAAACGTTCGTGCAATCAATACTACATGTTATGCTTCTGGGTAACAATCCTTTGAATCAAGGCCGTTAGAATCGTTATCACAGACGCTATCAATTCATACGCCTTGGCGGCGCGATTAGAAACAACCTATAACTTTAATAGCAATACCTGGCCATAAAATGGCACAAAAATAGTCATCCCAATACGTCAACGACTGGATTAAAACAGTTGCATGTCTGCCGACACTGTCTAACACCGCCAATAACTAATTCACGGCCCACTCACACCACCACCCGCTGTCAGTGGCGGCTGAGGTGACAGAAAGGCACACGACCGTCCGTAACAGGAAACACGGCACATTCAGCCCTCCAGCGTCTACCCTACCTCACCGTCAGCCCAGCGGCACAACTCACTACCGACAATACAGCGGCGGCAGGAGACGTCTCAACAATTCAGAACTCTAGCGATCTAACGGGCATCCAGCACACACTAATTTGCCACCAACAACTATGAACGGCGGCAACAGCATATAATGTGGACGCGTTTCGTCGTCATTTAGACTTCGTCTGCGCCAAATCTGAATGTATACATACGCAGCAAACAATACAGATTGCGCCAAGTACATCGTACTCGGGGTCAATGGCTTCGCCAAACCCGCGCGCGACACGCCCATACGCCAGCAATAGCCTCATTGACCTGAGTTTCACGACGGCAATAACGCACATATGGAAGCAAACACCAAAAGGCTATGTTCTACAACGAACTAGTGCACCATTTGTACAAAAGTTGGGCATGCTTAAAGTCGCCTCATTAATTTGTAAGATAATGTGATGATGAAGAGGGATGTGATGAGTGAAATGAAGTTGTTATGAGAAGCCCTTCGGCTCTCAAAGAAGTTGATGCATTAGCGTAACGATTTTGTAAACACGAATAAGGCAACTTGCACTTTACGCGCAGTTGTCCGTACAAAATTTACACACCTCAATGGACTATTAAGTATCGAATAAATAAGACATCCATACATAACTATGTGCTAAACACAACAATATGGAAGAAATCATTTTCGAAGTAGGTACATCGGTTTTGGAAGCATAGCCATGGTTCCAATAAGATTCACAGTGGCTTTCCAACGGCCCTAGGTTGCAAAATAAACCAAGAGAGCTATCATACATAAATCCGAGGTGGGCGAAGCATAGTCATCCGACAATTTGGCGATCATATCAGGCAACAATAATTCAAGTAAAACAGACGAAAGTATGACATTGCCAATCCACTATCTTTACTGTTAGACATGATAGGAATATTGAGATCCGTAGTTCAGAAAATAATGTCGGCGAGCACAATTTCCCACCGCAGCCTGCAAGCATGGTCCCAGAGCAGCCGCATGTCAGGCAGTGGAACACCGGCGACAACACACATACACGTGCGGCGGCACTTCTTGAACGCCCCGATAAACGTCTTCAGTGACCCATCCTCACCTGACAACGCCCCTGGAACACCAGCGACATCTGTTCAAACGGCCCTGGAACACCAGCGACATCTGTTCAAACGCCCCTGGAACACCAGCGACATCTGTCCAAACGCCCCTGGAACACCAGCGACATCTGTTCCAAACGCCCCTGGAACACCAGCGACATCTGTTCAAACGCCCCTGGAACACCAGCGACATCTGTCCATCCACGACCCGCCAGCCCTCCGCATCGCTGTGTACAATCACTCCGGCCTGCCTGCCCTCTGCATCGCTGTGTACCGGCCTGCCTCGCCCGCACGCCTCACCACACCGCCTCCTCACTCGCCCCTTCACTCCACCTCCCACTACGGCGTCTTACCCGGCCGGTCGGTGCGCGTCACCACATACAGTCCGGTCAGCCCTCCTACGTACGTCGCCCTCAGTCTATCGCTCTCCTCGACCACGGAGCGCAGCGCTCGCAGCGCCGCGTACGGCCAGCCGCTCGTATAGAGCATCAGCTGATCGGCCGCGAACCTGTCGCGGATCCCCTGTCCAATGGCGGTGGCCTGAGCCGGCAGGAGACCCGTCATTCCGCCCAGACTCAGCAACCGCAGACAGCGCAGGTGTGCGATCAGCGCCACAGCCAGCAGGTGCTCACAGGGCACATCGGACGCGTCCGTCACCTTCATCCCGGCCATGTACACCTGACCGACCAGCAGGCGGCGCAGCAGCGGCCGCAGCTTGGCGTCGAGCGTGGCGCGCGGCGTCGCCAGCTGCAGCCGCCAGCCGCCCAGCTTCAGCTGCCGCAGCTGGCTGCTCTCGCCGCACTGCCGGAAGAATCGCAGCAGCGCGGCGTCGCCGAGCGGCGCCCCTCTGGGCCGGACGGCCAGGCTCAGCGCGCTGACGCGCGGGAACAGACGCTGCACGAGCGGCATCAGCTCGGCTCCGGTCAGAGGGGCAGCCTCGTTGACGGCCAGAGAGACGCGCCGCAGACCGAGCGTGGTGGGCCGCGAGCGGACGGCGGGCAGACGGCGCGCCAGCTGGGACACGCTCGGCTGTCTGCTGTCAGGGAGGGTGACGGCGAGAGAGCAGCTGTCCAGCTCCAGCTGTATCAGGCCGGTCTGCTGCAGCAGCTGTACAGCCGCCAGCAGCGACTGCTCCCACTGACGACACAGACGGTATACGGGCGGGTTAACAGACATGCCGGGAGACGTGGCGGGGTTAGCAGACTGCTCCCACTGACGACAGAGACGGTATACGGGCGGGTTAACAGACGTGTTGGGAGACGTGGCGGGGTTAGCAGACTGCTCCTACTACCGACAGACGGTATGAGCTTAATGACAGGCAGACAGACCGATATAAATCAAAACCAGGGCAGGTGACAGCAGCTTAAGTTTCCACAGACATAACCTTCAATGAGTTAACGGCGACAAAGACACTGATGAGCAAAGAGGCATAAGGATGCAAAAGGTAGCTTCGATGGGAGGGATAATAACCAGAGACCACCTAACGTTTGCAAACCACAAGCAATGAACACACCTCCCATTTCCACCAACATACCTCGTACATCCATCTCCTCACCATAAGCGTAAAACGGAAGACCACAAATGTCATCTTCTCCAATAGCAGGCGGACATTACAGAAACATACCACCTGACCTAACAGGAAACCCCACAACCAAACGACCTGACTGACCTCCAGTTTGAAGCTCCAGTTGGAGAGATCGAGCAGCATCAGGCTGGTGCAGCACGTGAGCGACTCGCAGAACAGGATGAACTCGGCGTCCTCCATCACCACGGCGGTCGACTGCAGGTCGAGCAGCTGCAGCCTGCTGTTCTCCTGCAGCGCGAACAGCAGCGGCACCAGGTCGGTCGCCTGCGACACGTTCCGCACCGTCAGGTTCGTCAGGTGCGTGGTGGCGCGCAGACTCTCTCCCAGGCACGCCAGGTCGGACGCCGTCAGCCGGCAGCGCATCAGACGCAGCGTGGTCAGCAGGCAGGACGGCGAGCGCAGCGCGCAGAACAGCTTGTGGAACCCGCCGCCGTGCATGGCCGCGTCGCAGATCGGCTCCCGGCCGAGCCGCAGTCGGTGCGCCAGCTGCAGCCCCGCCGCGCCGCCGCTCGAGCCGCGGCCCAGGCTGTAGTTCCGCCGCAGACTGGCGTCCGGCCGGCTGAGGCTGGTGGCGCTGCCGCCGGCCGCGTGCAGCGCGTGCTCCGCGCGGAAGAAGTCGAGCGCGCTGGAGGCGTGCGTGTCGGGCCGCCAGACGCTGCACAGCGTCAGAGCCGAGAGCGTCGCCACGCGCAGCAGCTCCGCCAGCGCCAGCATCGAGCCGTCGAACGACACCAGATGCGAGATGCTGAGCACAGCCACACCGGGCGCCCTCCGCAGCGCCGCCGACAGCTGCGCCATCTGCTCGGCCGACATGTCCAGGTCGAGCACGAGCTTGAGCCGCGCTGCGCGGGGCACCTGCGGCAGCGCGTCGCACAGCGCCGACACGATCGGCTGGAAGCGGCAGAAATCGCTGTCGTCCAGGTTCTGCAGCACGATCTCCAGCTCGGTGAACCGGTAGCGCGCCTTGGCGTCGTACTCGAGCAGCTGCGTCACATACCGCCCCATCGCCACCAGGTCGTCTCCGCTCATGTCTGTGCCGAGGAGTGTGCAGAGCTTCACGGCGCGCAGACGCCAGGAGGCGACTCGCAAGAGTGGCTCGAGCGCCGGCGCCACGACGCCCGGCCGGAACACCACCTCCATGCTCTCCTGGTGCGCGCTGTTGCGCAGCACGGCCGTCCAGCCGCGCAGCTCAGCCGCCTGGTCCGTCTGGACCATCACGTGCTGCTGACCGGCCAGACAGAGCGCGGCCGCCTGCTGCGCCAACTGCTCCTCACCCGCCTCGCGCAGCAGCGTGAAGAGCGCGCGCGGCGCCAGGGAGAGCGGCGCCAGCAGCTCCAGTGCCTGGTAGGCACGTCGCTGGCCGTCATTCAGAAGCGCCACTAAGTAGCGCAGCATTACCATAACGCCGTGCGACGCCTTCGGCTGGCCGTCCAGCCGCTCCAGGTGGATCAGCACGGGCGCCATCTCGTGCCGAAGCGCGCGCTGGTCCGGCAGTGAGGCCAGGAAGAAGGCGGCCAGGAAGTCAGTGAAGGTGCGGTGCAGTGGCTGGAAGATCTCCCGCTTCTGCACCTTGGACACACTGACGACGCGCGTCAGGAAGCCCCACTCGAGCAGCTCCTTGTCCGAGACGTGGTTGGTGATCTCCTGTTCCGTGTAGAAGACCCGACCCTCCAGACACAGCTGGACGGCCACCTTGCCGAACTGACGCAGCAGCCGGAGACACCGCACCGGCAGCGAGCCGTCCTCCTCCAGTCTCTGCCCGCGCCGCAGCAGACTCCGCCGGATCAAACACTCGAACAGCGTCCGGTAAAGCAGCGCCTCGCTGGCCGGGAACGCGCCGTCGCACTCCTCGTACACGACACAGAGCAGCAGGCAGAGCAGGGGACAGCGCGCCAGCTCGCCCAGCGCCGGCCGCCTGCGCAGCTGCTCCTCCAGCTTCGGCACCCCCTCGGGCCTCCTCACACTGGTGAAGTACTGCCGCACGTAGCGCCCCACACTCGGCCGATCGAACCCCTGTATGACCAGCCGCCGGTGGACCCAGGGCAGCGCGTCGGCCGCGTGGCTGGGCCGGGACGTCACCAACACGGTGCTGTTGAGGAACACCTTGCCGGCGAGCAGCTCGGTGACGGCCGGCCGCTGCTCGTCCCGCAGCTCGTCCAGGCCGTCCAGCAGGAACAGGACACGCTCCTCGTGCTCGGCCAGGTAGTGCCACAGCTGCTCCATGCGCTCCCTGCCGACGATGTGACGCGGCAGCAGCTCGCGATGCAGGAAGTTGTACAGCGAGCCGCTGAACTCCCACAGCGGGATGAGGAACGCGAACTGACGGAGACACAGGCAGGGGAGACGGTAAGTCGCCGGTCTCCTGATGGATGCACAGGCAGGGGCGGGGCAGATACAGCGCTAGGACATCGCGTTTGCGTGCAGAATAGTGGTCACAATGTCCGGCAAGTAACTTATATGCATGAAACACCCGCAAATAAGCCGAGAGGGAAGATAAAATCGAAATGTTTTGACAAAAAGCATGACTTAAGTAAGACTTTGTACTTACCTTTACCATTGAATGAGCAATTGGCTTTCAATCTTCCTAAACGTGTGTTTATGACAGAACAGGAGCAAACACCCACACTTTAGCAAGCCCTGCGCCCGCCCACGCCCGCCGTGACTCAGCTGACCTGGAAGTAGCGGAGGTACGGTGGCGCGTCGTCACACTATGCGCCCAGTCGTGCAGCAGCTTGAGCGCAGCTGTGCTCTTCCCGAAGCCGGGCTCCCCCTCGACCAGGATCCGCCGCGGCCGGCCGCCGGGCAGCGCCGCCTCCCCCGGCTGACGGACACACACAGACACACAGACAGACAGACAGACACGCGGTCAGTCTCTCAGTCAGGACACACATTGTATCGTATACGAGCACTGGCGGAGCCCGATCTGTTTCGCCAGTGAGTGGCGTAGTGCACCAACAGCACGAAGCTTTTACAAGACCTGATACATAACGTGCTTCGCATACCCCATCCAGCATTGCAGAATGCAGCTACAGGGATTATTCATCAATAACACCTACACACACACACCCACACCGTTTATCAATGACAGTCTCAGCACAACACCAGAGGACTGCTCAGGATATATATGCCAAGATTAACCCTGCCAAGTCGAAATTGAAGACGAATATGCAGGGTTCGCCGGAAATTTCTCAAACAACCGCGCTCTTGTTTATGGCAGGCATTCCTCCCCCACATTTGTGGACTTGGCGTCCCATTTCGAATCGTGTTTACACTACCCCTCCCGTGATGCCAACATCGCTCGCTCCTTGCCAAAATACATCCTAAATAAAAATTACGAGCGCTATATGACTCCACAGTCCACACCCCTCCCCTAACCCCAACCACACATCCAAGAGCCGTGAACCCAGCAGCCAGTAATCTCTCATAGCCACCCTGATCGTACTGTGGCCCAGTGTCACGGCCCCCATGGCCCCCACACCCAGAGCAGCCGCTGCCAGCCCCCCCCCCCCGCTACCGGCGTACCGTGAGCGGTGCCAGGATCTGATCCAACTCGAGCGGCTGCTGCACACGGTCCCCATGCGCGCCGTTGGCCAGCAGTGAGAGCGCGATGTAGTACTCCTGCAGAGGCACCCTGAACTCGGGACACCAGGGGATCGGCTGCAGGCGGGTCAGCGTGTCCAGACAGCGCGAGCGCAGGTAGGCCACGATGCGGGCCGTGGACGCCGGCAGAGGACTCGGCTCGGCCGTCAGCGGATCCTGCGGACGGGGCGTCAGACGCGGGTCAGACGCGGGTCAGACGCGGGTCAGACGCGGGTCAGAGAACGCCCTCCTGTCTCTGTGTGAGACGCGGCGGGTCTGAGAACGACCCGCTCAGTGCAGGGATGTTATTGTAAGCAGTGCGAGAGACGACACTTGTCGTGTTTGTTTGTGATAGGGGTGTAAAGACAGCGCTACTGTAGTTATGGTCCGATGCCATCGAGGTGCTCACTACTGATACTCGACACGTTCAACAAGCTTCGGCTCGACATCGAATGAAATGAAAAGGCAAAACACGTTTCAATCGATAACCAGATGACAGTTTGAAGCCAGTTCTTTCACAACCATACCAAATTGTGAACATCTGTCTGTACCTTTCAAATACTCTTGTTTCATAAGACATTCGGTGCCCAGGGTCACCACACCATTTCTCTCACATAAAGACGAATGTAAAGTATCAGACATGATAGTGTATTCGAAATCAATGACAATACAAGTAAGTTCCTAAGGAACTTACTTGTATTGTCATTGATTTCGAATACACTCTCTCACATAACTAGCCTCGCTATCAGCAGTACGCGGGACTCCGGGGGTAAAAGGCTGCTAACAAACCGTGGATGGTTAGCAGAGAGAAGAAAAAGCAGGGAGTAGTTCGACCTAAATTAATTGCTGCCTCAATTACTTTTGATAATTGTTGTATTTAACGTAAAGCGGTCACACAGGAAAGGCATAGGCACTCCTGCCTACTTATTAATGGGCGGGGCAACTAAACAAAACATTACTGCATTGAACAAAACGCATGGTTCATACCAGCCACCGGTCGTCTCCGTGCCTTCCTCGCCTGCGCCTCTGGCCCACACCCCCTGTCCGTACTCCTTCCGTTGCCCTCAGTCGTGCAGTACTGACCTGGCGGTGACTGGGCGCCGGCGACACCCTCCGCTCCGTCTCCGTGTGCAGGTGGATGACATTGCCGATCACCACGTCCTTACTATCGGCGATGCTGACGGCGCCGGAGAGGTGCGGCTGGCCCACCGAGTCGAGCACGCCGCGCAGCAGACCGGCCAGATCGGCGGCGCCATCCGAGCCGCCCCCGCCCCCGCCGCCCCCGCTGCCGCCCCCGCCCCCGCCGCCGCCGCCGCCGCCGAGACAGCAGCCGTCCGCGGCAGCCGGGGGACGGGACAGCGTCGGCACGCTGCTGCTGCCGTCACTGTAGCCGCTGTCCGGAACCTGCCGACGTCAGAGAGAAGGATACACGTGTCAAACACATACACCAAGAGCATGAGGTCGGAGGGTTTGTGTTGGGGGATAGGGGAAACCACGCACAGAATGAGTGTCACAAGATTCTGAGACGTGCAGAGACAAGCAAAACACTTCAACTGCAGCCATTTTTAAGACTGCTCGTCTGTCTGTGTACGAGTGGAGGCCGAAGGTATTCCCGTGTAAACTGTGTAATGTGAGCGCAGATGCTTATCAGAAGCGTTCCAAGGGCTCCTTGACATTCGTTTATCAAACAGACTTGTGTTCACTATCAGTCCGGCTCCCCTTTACATCAATATGACGCAGTGACGCGTTATGAATGACGCATGCGTATGACGCACCTCGGAATGACGCACAGCGTAATCGAGCACATCAGTCGCAGCTATGTGTACCGAACGTATCGAGTTCCGCACTATCGGGCATTGCAAAAAGCCTTCCTATCAGCCGCCCATAACACACAGCTCAGCGCATCAGACCACCGGGCAGAGTCAGCCCGGGATCCAACCCACCAGGCCTGAACTACCCACAGCGCCGGGCTTCTGACTGGAAAACTATGCAGCTCTAGCCCCTGTCACCCGCCTCACGGTCGGCGACAACCCATCAGGGGATCGCTGACACAAAGCGGCAGAGTTGCGATCGAGCTCTTGCTTATCTCGCTGTATATCGCAGCTGTGCAGCTCGCTGCGGATGTCGGGTAAGTTCGGAGGATGACACCGCTCGCGCCGTAATTCCCGGAATGGCGCCGAACACGCTGCATCACGCTACGAGCAGAAGCGTACGACTGGACTGGTTTGCGAGCGGGTCCGAAAACAACTGCCCGAGACTGGAGGAGTTTAGGAGGTAGTAACAATCTGACCACAACCTTGCCCCCGCCCTCCAGTGACTCACTGCAGGTACGCGTGTTAGTCACTTCAGTCTGGTGTCCCGTGCCACAAACATTAATAAACAAGACGGCGAGCGGGCGCGCGCGCGGGAGCGAGAGCGAGAGAGCGGAGAGCGAGAGAGCGAGAGAGCGAGAGAGCGAGAGAGCGAGAGAGCGAGAGAGCGAGAGAGCGAGAGAGAGAGAGAGAAAATGCGTCACAATTCATCGTGTGGGTGGGGTTTACCATGGCCACAAATGCTGGCACCAATGCATACTAAATACCGTCACGCCAATGCTTCCGATACCCGGGACGACGGCAGCTGACCCAATCAGTCAACACTAAATGACTATCAATATCCGACCGAGCGGCCTTCGGACGCTAACTTGTCGCGGGAGTCACCAGATGCCACTGAAAACATTGACATTTGACAACAATGACAACAATCTGTCGACAATGCCAACGACAGATGGCAGCCACAGGCCAGTGGGCTGTGGGCACTGCACACACCAGACTGAAGTGGTGCAACACGAAGCACCGGCACCACGCCACGCCGAGGGCCACCCAGCTGACATCATGACCCGGCTCGGGTTTCGCACGCCCGTGAGATCACTATCGCTTTGTGCATCGAGAACTGGTGTCGCACACTTGACGGAATCTGTGGCCTGGCCTAGGCTGAATCTAAACAGTTGGCTAAACAAGCTCCTGGCGCCGGTCGATGTTTGAAAACATTGCGACTCAAAAGGAGGCCGTCTCGCGGTGGACCTCACATTATCTTGCTCCGGTTGTTTGTTTGTGTGTTTGTTGTAGGGGTTTATGACAGCGCTACTGATAGGATCATATGTTGACAGGATCATCCTGTTCTAAGGTGTAGTGTGATGATGAGGATTAGGGTTTGCGGGCGCACTGACTACTTATGGTCACTTGGCGCTCACTAGGGTATAGCGTGGGACAGACCACGCATAATATACAGAGGACCAGTCGTGGAATCACACCCTGATAACTGGTAGATAACTAGGACGCAATGATCCCGAGGCCTGTTCACGACCACATGCGGTACGGCGGTTTCCAGCAGGCTCTAGCCCCACCCCTTTCGTGTAATTGCTGTTGGGGGGGGGGGCGCTAAAGCACATAGAGGCTATCAAGCGCCCTTTCTCGTGGTGATGCCCCGCCCCTTTCCTCGTGCGTCCAACAGGCAAGCGTCTCTTGAACATGAATGCCGGCGCGCCACTTACGCGATCATTTCATCCTGCGGTCGGCGGTTGCTTCGTACCAACGCCGACACGCCGCAACCGCACCAACGCGAGCATGTAACACGTCTCATTTTGCCCATCCACTTTTAGTTACCCTCCGCATAGCAACACTGCGACACCGAACCGCAGGCAACCGCAGGCCATGAAATAAGCTTCTGGGCTACTGTCGCATGGTCTTATCTCGGTTTTATGATTCCAGCCCATCAAGTGGTTTGACATTCTTAGTGATGACGTCACCAAAGTCGACCGTGGCTTCAACATAAAGCCAATGGGAATTGCGTTTTGGGGGATGGCCCCCCTGAGCCCTACTGGGAAAATGTTTGGGTTTGCCTTACCATTTCTTGGATTCGTGGAGATGTCGATTTCAGAAACGGTTCAGTTTGGTCATATAGTCTCATTCAAAATCTCATTCTCTTCCAGCATTAGTGCACTTTTGGGCGGTATATAGTGCAACCAAGGCTTCAGTATCGGGGTGACGTCATGATCTGCCTAAGCTTATGTTCTAGTAACCTTGTTCGGTTTTTAACTTTGTTAAGGGATATCATCCCCGGGAACCCGTCTGGATGGACGCATATGACGCCGACTGGTAAGTGTGGTAAACGGGTTAAGAACTGATCAGCGCCGGTGTGGGCCTGTGTGACACGCAAACTGCGGAAACTGGGCCTGTATTAAAGGGAAATCTCAAGATTCACCACTGGCAGCTATTTTTATTCGGACGCACGATTTGTTTACCACTTTCAACCGCCAATGTGCTCGAAAGGGAAATCTCAAGATATCTGTAATTTCATGTTGTGAAAACTTCGCGATCGTCCCGGCCTGAATCCTGCCCTCCGCCGCCTCCTCAACCACACGTTCTGGGCCGGGGGCTGGGCGCCAGCTGACCGGTCCGCCCCCTGGGGGGGGGGGGGGTCACGTGACAGACGACAGGTCGGATGAACCGGGGCGAGGCAGGTCAGTTTGCTAGGGAGTCGCGTGGAATAAGAGCCAGGAGGTGCAGACAGACATCAGTGAAATCAGTGAAATAAGCCGGTATCTAATCAGTTGTACGGCTCAAGAATCAATATTATTATTAAGTAATAATATTGTGTCCCTGCTTGTCTCTTCGGAAAGAATACTCGGGCGCGTAGTTTTACGACCAACCTGTATCAGCCGTTTTCTCTCGGCCTCTGTGGCAATGAGGTAGGCACGGTTTTATTCCCAAGATCGTGTATCATTAATAATTTGCCGTTTATCTTTCGTCAGCATGGGAGGCCATATCGGACGGGATTCAGACGGACGCTATATATACACGATTACTCGGTCTGTTTCCAAAGCGTGAATTCATTCGCATCTCATTCACAAACTAAACTTCCTATAATTTGGATTGAAATTGACTTAAAATGGTTCGTCTCATATCTGTCCGATAGGCGTCAGAGGGTCACCGTCAACGGCAAAACATCGAACTGGAAACCAGTAATATCTGGTGTTCCAAAAGGATCTCTTTTGGCTCCGCTTCTGCTCTGTTTATCAACGACTTGCCACGCGCAATTGATTCCGGCTGCCTTATGTATGCCGACGACGTTAACATTTTCCGCAAAATTATCTCGCCATCTGACGGGCTGCTGCTGCAGCAGGATCTAGGTCGTCTGACAGCGTGGTCCGTCAGATGTGGACTTACTCTAAATCCAAGTAAATGCAAATCATTCACGATCACCCTCAGGCGCGCGCCAGTCCAAACTTTTTTATCAATGTCACGAAACTCGAGAAACGTTGGAGAAAATTCGCAACCTGGGTATCGCCTAAATACCAAGCGAACGGGAACGAGAACGGAACGGGAACGGAACGGGAACGGGAACGGAACAGGAACGGGAACGGAATGGGAACGAAATGGGAACGAAACGGGAAAGGAACGGGAACGGAACGGGAACGGGAACGGAATCGGGAACGGAACGGACGGGAACGGAACGGGAAACGGAACGGGAACGGAACGGGAACGGAACGGTGACGGAAAACGGGAACGGAACGGAACGGAACGGGGAACGAACGGGAACGGAAACGGGAACGGGAACGGGAACGAACGGGAACGGAACGGGACGAAACGGGAACGGAACGGAACGGGAACGGAAAACGGGACGGAATGGGAACGGAACGGGAGCGGAGCGTGGAACGGAACGGGAACGGAACGGAACGGAACGGAATGGGAACGGAATGGAAACGGAACGGGAATGGAACGGAAACGGAACGGGAACGGAACGGAAACGGAACGGAACGGGAACGGAACGGGAACGGAACGGGAACGGGATCGGAACAGAAACGGAGTGGGAACGGAAAGCGCGTGCTGTTGTTCTTTGCAAACAGGTAGATCACATGTGTTTGAATGACCAAGCAATAAACCTATAAGTGGAATCGTTCATAATTCGCAAATGTGGAAAAGCATTCTATTGATTTAATGAAAAATTACTTAGGTTTTGCCAATTTTATTAACATTGTCTCATGGTCATAGCTCGGTTTGAAGATGCCAGGCATAAAAAATATGACGGTTCTTGCGGAAACCATACCATCTAAATGAATATTCAGTAGCGATTAAATGTTTCTCAATTGTTAACATATGAGAGGGGGAACGCTGAACTTGCATTGACAAGCTTGGAATCGCTTGTAACCCGGATTTATTTACTAATCAACCGATTTATTATGATCGTCAGCAAAATTCCTTGGAGTGACATTTTTTACCTGCGACCAAAGACCAAACCATCTCCTGAGTTGGAGATGGTTCTATTTCGCCCATGAAAATACACACTTTTTAAGTGAACTTCATGGTAGGTATGGGAAAAGAAGTTCATAAAAAATTGAAGGCGTCAAAGCTGTTAAGTCATCGTCATTGGTGGTCCATTGAAAATATTTGCGAAAGTACGATGCCCATACGTGCCAACATCTGCAGCCAGCCGGAGTCGGAGTCGGCAAAATTTTACCGACTCCGGCCAAAACTACCGACTCCGACCGACTCCGACTCCGCAGCCCTGGTTTATATATAATTAGTTCTCTCACATATATATTACGGTTTTCAAACAACCTGAAAATTAGGATTTTGTAGTGATTTTCCCCCAAAAAAAGTTTTGACTTTTTGGGGATCAAAAACCACAAATTTCGCTATTCCGAGACTATCATTTGAAAATAAAAATTCAATTTAATGTCTTGCGTTTTCCGTTAGGGAAACAGACAAACATGTTGCTGCAAAACCCTATTTTATATGATTTTACAAAAAAATGTTTTTTACAAGCATGACGTCATTAAAACGTCATTATCTCCCAAACTACTGGACCAATTTCAATCAACTTTTATAAGCATACGTATAATTGTTGTAAACTCAGCTACTGAAAACGTAAGAAAGATGCGTCACATGTATAAAAAGTTATACAAGAAAAACCTCAGGCCTGTCAGCCAGCCCCCCCCCCGTAGGGCGAGGGTTAACATTTACATATATTTTGCATGTGCGAAATCCTCGATAATTCTTACTATGTGGCAAATCATACAAATGCAAAATATAGAATCTAAATTGAGGAACATTAAAATAAATAATTGAAAACAAAACAAACGAAACACATTATATATTAAGTGATTTGTTTTTTGTTGTTTTACCCTCCGTAGTCATCATTTTCCCTACATCAAACTGTGCTGAGTAGCGCAACGCCAAGATGGCACAAAATCATCGCAGACATCATATTCTCCTACCGTCCCCCATTATTATTCATCACGGCAGGGTACGAAAAAACATCGGTATACTGCGGGTGATCTCAGAAACAATTTCAAGTTGAATATATTCTCAACTGTTAATGCATTTTTACAGTTGCGACAATAATACCGAACATTTGCATATCAATGCACCGAATTCTCAACATCGATTACATTACAAAATAATCCGAAATACGGTAGGGCGCGAAATACCATATGGGAGAATTCGTAAAACTTTTAACTCTTTCACACAACTGGACATGTGAACGTGTTCCTGCTGTTTTAATGTTTCAGCAAATGAGAACACCTAATGTTTCTGTTTACCTGGGCTGTGCTGAGAGATACGCTGTACGCCGTTCATTTGTACGGTGACAAGTGAGCCACAGGAATGTTGATGATTGTTGTTTTGGGGCGCGCCAACTTCGAAAGCTTTATCACGCCTGTGAGCCACAGGTAAATATTCCCACTGATTGGTCAACACTGCCGATCACACTATACACACCAATCAAGAAACACCAGCCTATCTAGTCCTGAGACGGCGGCGGCTACACCTGGCTGAATCTGTCGGGACTCCGGCGGCGGCGGCTCACCTTGGCTGGATCTGTCCGGACTGGCGGCGGCGGCTCACCTGGCTGAAATGCTGTCCGGACTCGGCGGCCGGCGGCCACCTGGCTGCATCTGTCCCGGACTGGCGGCGGCGGCTCACCTGGCTAGTATCTGTCGGGATGGCGGCGGCACGCTTCACCTGGCTCGGCCTCTGTCCGGACTGGCGCGGGCGCGCCTCACCCTGGCTGGATCTGTCGGGCACTCGCGCGGCGGCGGCTCAACCTGGCTGGATCTGTCGGAGATGGGGCGGCGGCTCACCTGGCTCGGATCTGTCCGGACTGGCGGCGGCGGCTCACCTGGCTGGCACTCTGTCGGGACTGGCCACTCTGGCTGGATTGTGGGTCTAAGCTCACTCTGGCTGGGAATCTGTCGGGACTGGCGGCGGCGGCTCACCTGGCTGGATCTGTCCGGACTGGCGGCGGCGGCTCACCTGGCTGGATCTGTCGGGACTGGCTCACCTGGCTGGATCTGTCCGGACTGGCGGCGGCGGCTCACCTGGCTGGATCTGTCCGGACTGGCGGCGGTGCTGACGGCGTCCGGAGTCAGCTGCTGGTCGCTCTGCTCATCAGCCGGCGGCTCGCTCTCCGGCAGTGGCGGCGGCGGCCGGTCCTCCTCCTCGAGCGAGTCCTCGTCCTCCTCCTCCGCCGACCAGCTGGCCACGCCGTCCAGCAGGTTGTTGACGCTGATCTCGTCCGGCAGCGGGCGGGCGGCACCGCCGGCCACTGCGTCCGTCGTCACTGCTGGGTCGTCGTCATCGTCGCCGTCCTCGTCCTCCTCAGCTTCCGAGTACCAGCTGTGCAGCCGGACAGGAGCCGGGTACACAGGCGCCGGCCGCTGTGGGAGAGGCATGCTGAGCTCAGTCGGAGCCCGTAGAAGTTCCGGACAGGAGCCGGGTACACAGGCGCCGGCCGCTGTGGGAGAGGCATGCTGAGCTCAGTCGGAGCCCGTAGAAGTTCCGGACAGGGCCGGGTACACAGGCGCCGGCCGCTGTGGGAGAGGCATGCAGAGCTCAGTCGGAGCCCGTAGAAGTTCCGTGCACTGTTTTGTGGTTGGATAAGTATTTTGAGTTGACATCTTTTTTTACTTTGTAGTGGATGATTAAAATAGCTTGAAAACATTTGACAGAAGTCACGAAGTGAAAACCGTGCATCCTTAAAGACACACATGTGGTACATATTTGATTGTAAATTAGTCCTTCAGGACATGAGACATAACCAAAATAATTATGAGGCAGCATGTGAAATAACATTTTAATGAGAGGTCATCAAAAATGTCAGACAGTTTTCCATATTACCTGGACTGGCCCATCCAATTCTTCATGATCAATGTATGGAATGTCCATGCTCATTTAGTACTTCACCTCAGACATTCCTCCATTGATGTATATGACTTCATTTTCTTAATCTGCAATGTGATGAAGGTGTCAGTCAAAAAGGAGGGTTCCACAGAATACAAAAAATAACCAATCACAATTATATCTACTTACATGATAATGATATCCTCCTCAAACACAATGCTGAAGTACTTGCAGCAGGATTTTGCATGGCGTTTTATATCATCAGCAATTTACCATTAAAGGGAGTGTGCCTACTCTTTTGGAAGGTCAAATATATTTTTATTACGGTAAGAAGCTATTGTTTGATCATTCGTTACGATGAAATTCAGGTCTAGGCCCCTTTAAGTTGAATTTTACTTATATTCTGTTTTGGCATGCTGTTTGTTTCCAAAACTCCTTAAACGATTGTTCACTATAAGACAGATGTAAGAAGATGTTTCCTTTAAATAGCGCCCAAAGACAATTAAACACCCCATACAAACAATATAAACAGTTATCGACGCTCTGTTCGGCCAGCTGCTACCAGTGCGAAAACGAGTTTGTTTTCCTATTTGGGCATCCGCTACAATGTATGCTAGCGTTTTGTATTTCAGGGCAATGATCTAGTAGTGAAAGCTCTCTGGCGAATATCGATAATTTTGAGCTGCCAGCACGATCTTGGCGAATTCGGAATAATCTCAGCAACTAGAGTGAATCTGGAGAAATTAAGTATTGGCTAAATTTCGAAAATATGTTCTAAGAACCAGTCTCCACGTGACCCGATGTGGTAGACACACTCCCTTTAACACGCGCCCTGGAGGGCCCTCTGAAAATACAACGCCCTGGAGGGGGGGTTCGCACTCCCGCCCCCCCCATCCCCTTATCATGCTCGAAAACCACGCCAACATAGCGACATAGAAGAAAACGGCGTTAAGATGCTCGTGACAAGCTCTATCGAAAGTATCGGTATTTTCAAGTTGGGTCAATATAAGGTCACAGAGGTCATCAAAAGATCAGATTTCCCAGATTAAGAACTTCGCTCCAGAATCAGATACCCCCAAATATCTTGGGAACTATGATAGCTAGGAACAAATGAGAGAAAAAAACAGTCGAAAGCTCTTGAAATTTGCAATCACCATTGTAACCTCAAATTTGATCACAGGTCAATAGCTGAGACTCCAGTCCAGAGGTCATCAAGCCCAAGGTCAAAAAGGCTATGTTTTGGCAAAACTATTTTTTGCAAATCACTTTTTACCTAATGAAGATAAAGCAAAACGTTTGACGCTATCATATTTGTCTCGTCAAGGCACTTCAAATCATATTCATGTTGATTAGTTTAGATCAACTGAGAAATTCGACCTAAGGTCAAGGTCAAGTGGTGAACCAAGTAAGTCATGTTGCATATTGGGAAGACAAACACATTGTACCATTTTCACTTCTCTATCTTCATTCTATGGAGGGTTATTGACAAAAAAGTGTAAGTGGTCAAAAAATTATCCCTGACCTTAGGTCATTGATATAAAAATCCAATATCCACAAATTGTAGGAATCTATGACCTTATAATATCCTGCAAGTTTGAAACTGATTGTCACAAAATTGTGGCTGCATATGACCCCAAATATTTTGAAGGTGAGGTCATCACATGACCTGGTCTGGTGACCTGACTTGAGATGACCTGAGGCCAATAATTTTATATAATGTGGTTAGTTAGTTTTCAAACAGGTATGCAAAATGGCCCACATTACTTCGACAAAAAGTCAAATATATTCGGCTGGAGAGCCTTTTCAGTCCAGAAAACTTGCAGTTAGGGGTTTTTCAACATGGGCTACAAAACTGCTATCTCAGTTCAAAACCCATGTTGAAGGTGAACTATTTCCTTTAAGTGATCTTTGGGCAAGCCTGCAAAACGTGGCAGGGATGTTGACAAGATATTTGTAGCAGAACAAATCCAGCCCTATTTGGTTAGGATTTGTCAGATCAAATTTAGCTTCCTCAGTCCTCAGCCACTTCGTTGTTGATGGGTGGGTGGAGTGGTAGTCCAGCAGAATCACATTGTATATATTGTAAATTGGTTTCCAATGGCATGAGTTGCCCCAAATAATCTTACTGCTGCCCAAAAATTTAAAAAGCTGCCTGAATTTCCCAAAGCTGCCCGAATGTTGATGTGTTGGTGACAACCCTGCCCTGACGAGATATCGCTGAAACCCGCCACAATTTGCAGACTGGTCCTTGAGGCAATATTTTGCCTACCAGCAGCTAACTGCACCCTGTGGGCTGTGGCAAAATATGTGACATCACAGTTGGGCCACCATGAATACCTTTATACTTGCTGTTGTATCAAAGTCAGTCTTCAGTCAGCTGGTGTGTAAACAAAGTTAGCTGACAGGCAAAGCAACAGAAGCAGTGAGATATTACTGAAGTAAGAATTAGTTACAGAGCAAAATGTATTTGGGAAGGGATTCATAGTTACTAGATGTGATATTTGCTATCAATTGGTAGGATATTATGCAGATTAACTAATAACTAAGGGAAGGACGCCCATCAATCCTTCCAGTCCTCAGATTTGTCATGCTATCAGAATGCAGACAATACAAATACTTAGAGCTTTAATGCATTGGTTGGAAGTTTAAATTCTGATAGCATGAAACTGCAAAGTATGAGGTTAGAACGTGTCCACCAGGGTCTACCAACTTAACCAGGGGGTGGCTACAGCACAAGCAGTTCCATTACTGAAATTTTACCGGTATCTCTATCGGTGAGATAACCGTTTCAGCTTGCCATACTTTAACTTACCTGCCGGCCATGAAATGTCAATATCTATCTTATTTTAATATGGGATGATTATTTAATAATTCGATGACATAACTAAGTCAGAACAAAAAATACAAAACGAATTCAACCTTTAGTACA
>VOPJ01000370.1:0-24824 GCA_014673585.1 Semibalanus balanoides
CGGGCCCTCGGGACTGGACACGGGCCTTCAGGAGGACTGAACACGGGCCTTCAGGACTGGACACGGGCCCTCAGGACTGGACACGGGCCCTCAGGACTGGATAGGTTCACTCCATGTGCTCTCAGGCACTGGCTGCCACAGCTCCGTCCTGAACTGGACTCCCAGTCACTGTTCCCATGGCTTGTGCCTCTCAGTCACTGGCTCCGATAGCTTGTGTTCCTGGACTGGGACGCCACTGGCTCGTCATAGCTCTGGCCTGGACTTAACTTTCAGTCACTGGTTCACCATAGCTGTGCTCTCAGTCATAGGCTCTCATAGCTCTGGCCTGGACTGAACTTTCAGTCACTGGTTCCCATAGCTGTGCTCTCAGTCACTGGCTCCATGCCCGTGGATGTATCTGGCCGCTGCTGGTCCCTCTCCAGCTGATCGTCCACGATGGACGTGATGGACGTGGTGGACGTGCTGGACGTGGTGGACACTGTGGACACTGTGGACGCCGGAGTCGGCGGTTGCAGGTGGACCTGGACGGTTTGTCTCATCTGCTGGGTCAGGCTCAGCACGGCGGAAGGTCCACGCTGCTTTGACTCAGAGCCTGCCAAACGAAAAGGGGACGTTAGTTTTCACCTAATTCGCCGTATGTGAAGTAAAATAACGTAGGGGAGAACGGGGCACGTTCTGTCACGGGGCACATTATGTCAGCGGGGTTTCCTCGTGAACTATCCACTGCAGGTATATTGTTGTTTCGTACATATGTTCCTTTATGCTTGCCAGTGGCCCGTTACATATCAAGCACAACATGCAATGCGACAGATTGGTCCAATTTGGAAAAGTTTTGTTTTTCAACAGAAATCCAAACTTTTTATAAGTGAACTAAATTTTGGTTTGTTGGCCATTCAGATAAAGTGGGTATATGTCTTTGATGCTGTCATGGGCTATAGGAATGTCGAGAACATTGTGCTGAGCGTTATTCTGGCCCCATTCTCCAGTTTTCAGTAAAACACGAAAAAGTGTGACCTGTGTCGAGTGGGGCAGGTTCTGTCACCCAATCTGGGGCGGGTTCTGTCACTGAATCTGTTCATGTTTCCTAGTCGTATCGCTTATAAACGACCATAAAAATGATTGCCTGTTGTTAACAGATATGGTACACCACTACAAGTGTAAAACGAATCTGGGTGCAGTGCCGATGCAGTTTCACGAGCGGCCAGAATTACGTTAACCTGCGAGGGGCAGATTCTTCCCCCCCCCCCAGAGATCTCGAGAACCGCTAGGCAGATTTCGATGGAAGAACACCATTCGATTCGTTGTGACAAAATATGTCTTGTTGTAACCCGAAATTGCTTTTTTTGTTCAAAAATGAGGGGCCAAGGGGCAACACATTCGAAAATATTGGATGTTTTTTAAAGGTCATTGTAGCCATGTCATTCGACAGATTTTTATGCAAAATGCGTTTTTGAACTTCTAATGTCATGGTCTTTAATGTATGAAAGGGAAAAGTTCAAAATGAAAAATCATAGGCGTACTCAGAGGACTCTGATTCGTGCATGCATAACCAAGAAAAACGCAAAAATGCTGTGTTAGGGATCGTATATAGCCCTCATTTTCTACACTATTGATTGGCGGCGATGAATGAAACCCTCTCTCCCCCTGCAGGGACACCACAAATGACCGTTCGGTGATAACAGGAAGTGCCCCATCAAATGACAGAATGTGCCCGCCAATAGGTGACAAAACGTGCCCCGCATATGGGGCAGGTTCTGTCAAATGAGTCATCGCCACATTATTGACACTGGTGTCGAAACAAACCGAGATACCACTTGAACTCCCAAAAACGATTTGAAGCTGATGATGTATGTAACAGTATTGGAAAGTATCCATCACCAACTCTGAAAAGTGTGCATTAGCAAAAAAGTGACAGAACGTGCCCCGGTCTCCCCTACTCATCTCATGATTCTGAA
The DNA here is from genome assembly GCA_014673585.1 of Semibalanus balanoides. Classification (NCBI taxonomy): domain Eukaryota; kingdom Metazoa; phylum Arthropoda; class Thecostraca; order Balanomorpha; family Balanidae; genus Semibalanus; species Semibalanus balanoides. The sequence continues at coordinate 1,956 of VOPJ01000370.1, forward strand.
GAACGCACATCGGAAGTTGCATTGATCTCTACTCATAGCATGTTTGATGAATGTTGGTTTAAATATACTAAGTTTTAGGCACAATAACATGTATATTGCCATCGCTGTCCATCATACCACCCATTGTCACTTCTTCGCTACAAAGCTTAGCCTAGACATGACTAATAAAATCAGTTAATCGTTCAGCGGAAGCCTGGCTAGGTCTGCAGGCTTTAGCGATCTGCCCTGAGGCCAGGCTGGGCCGCCATTCCATTCAGCACCAGTGCCCGATTCCCACCGGTATCTGTGGCGTGATGTTCGACTGTCGGTTGTGGCCGATTGTGTCCGCTGGCTGCAGGGAGCGGCCTCTGATCAGGGCCACGTACGGCGGCGGCACCGGCAGCGACCTGCAGCGGTGCACGGGAAGGCTGCGATCCCCCGCTCTCCGCGCAGGCTGCGGACTCTTGCTTCTGTCCCTGAGTCTCGGTCCCTGAGCTCCCTGAGTCTGAGGGGCCTGCGGGGTCCGGCTTCGGTCTCTGGTCCTGTGGTCCGCTGGCTGTGGGGTCCGGCTCCGGTCTCTGGTCCTGTGGTCCGCTGGCTGTGGGGTCCGGCTTTGGTCTCTGGTCCTGTGGTCCGCTGGCTGTGGTGGCCGGCTCCGGTTTATGGTCCCCTGGACCGCTGGCTGTGGGGTCCGGCTGCGGCTCCTGGACCTCTGGTTCGGAGGCTGTGGCTCCCAGTCATTGGAACTCAGTCGAGGCGGCAGGGGCGGACACTGCGGTCTGGGAGACGAGCGTCGACGCCGGACCTCTGTTGAGATTAAAAGTGTGTCACGGTTTTACTGTAATCAGTGTTGTCGGACTGCCGATGGGTCATCCTATGGTCTCGGAGAAGCTGACAGCCACTACGTAAACATTAGCTCTTGAGCGCAAATTGACCTTAGTTGTCGGCGCGCCCGAAAACCCCAATAAACAAACAAATAAACATTAGCTCTGGTATATTTCTTTGGTCACTGTAAGTTTTGGTCACAAATTGTTGTGATTCTCTTCATCGCGTAATCCAACGTGGAAGAAATAGCAGTTATTTGAGGATCGTCACTATACAGTATACGGGTGATATTTGAACCATTGCAACGTTTAAAACTGAGAGCCTTACCTGCATAGATAGGCTGCTGTGCTGGGTACGAGCGCTGTTGTGTCAACTCAGGCCTTCCCGGAGAGCTGCGGCATGAGCCAACAACGCTGCTCGGCGTACAGTGACATCTAACGTGCACGGAGACAATCACTAGTGTGACGACGGCCAGCAGCGCGAAGATGGCGCCACCAAGCACCCATGAGTTGATCGAGAATCGACGGCTCTCTGGAAAATAATGTTACGTACATGTTGCATCACTTGCATGTGGAAAACTTCCCAGCATATGCACACAGAAGCAACGTTGAATTTGTGCTGTGTTAGTTTAAATGTTTTTTTTTTGTTTGTTTGTTTTTCGACAAAATGACATCACTGCAGGGGCGGCCAAGGACCATACCCCTTTCCCCAAAGGTCCTGAAACTATTATCCCACCCCCCTAAAAAACGGTCTGACAAACAGGGAGCCTTTGCAAATTATTGTACAAATTGTATTTGCAGCAGTCACAATCCAGCATCCACAGTAAAAAATGTGACAGAGGGTTTTAGGTGTCGATTTATATACTTTGGGGTGGCCCTCGGCCACCTAATGTTTAGTAAGACCCTCCAATACTAAACAAATATGGGGGCATGTCGACCTGAGAGGGCCGTGTACCACTTTGGGAGGACCCTCGCCAAAACAATCGACAAATCTATCCAAAAGGGTGTTTTCCGCCATGAGACCCTAAGTCGGTACGATAGCCGATAGAAACATCCGATTCTTAGAGAGGATCATCGGTCGACCATCATCGTTCGGTCTGAGAGGCGCCTTGCCAGGTGAAGGCAGGGCACATACAGGGGAGGAGGCACAGGGGCACGTTACCCCCCCCCCCCGAATGGGCCGACCCCCACACACACAAAATATCGGCGTCGTCCCTGTTTGCGGCCATTTCGGGGCCCTGCAAAATGTGTGGCCTTAATTCGAGGAGATACTTGTTCGCGCATTTTTCGGAAAGGGGGGGGGCTTTGGCTGAGGAGGCCCCTGGGGATGCCGTGACCTATTGCCAAATGTCTGGCTGCACCCTTGAGTGAAGGCTTTGCCTATGCTAGTTAGAGGACAATTGTGCAATTGTGAACTCCTTACGAGAGTTCACAATTGCTTATACAAATTTAGAAAATTGGCAAATGAATACATAAAGTATCCGGCAGAATCTCCTGGCGGTAGTTGCTGGCCCCAGGGACCACTCCCTTCATCAAATATTGACTTTTAAGCGGGCTATATGTTAAGCTAATCTGCTGACTGCCGAGTTCCGAAGAAGGCGACGCGAGCGCAGAGACGCGGACATTGGCACCAGGAAGCTGCTCCAGCGGTGCCCAACTTTCTGGATCGAATACCTTATAGTGGGTACCAGGCCAGGACAATCTCTCCTACACCCCCCCCCCCCTACTCAGGCTTCCTCCAGATCCACAGGGACCATTATGGGCGGAAAAGTTCTGTTTCTTGCTGCTTTCAAACCATTTGCACTGTTTTCAGTTGTTTGTTATTGTTCGATCCATAGGTATAATACAGTTACTTCAGGGGCGGATCCAGGGGGCAGCGGGGCTGGCAACCCCCTCAATGGAAATTGGCGCCCCTGCGCCGAAGGCGCAGGTGCACTAATTTTGCGCCGAAGGCGCAATCTGGGCGGCGCAGGCGCCCCCCATTCCATGGAGAGCGCAATAAAACCCATGGAGGGCACCCCAAACCCATGGAAGGCGCCCAAAACCCATAGAGAGCGCCCCCAAACCCATAGAGGGCGCCCCCAAACCAATGGAGGGCGCCCCCAAACCCATGACTGCTCTTCCAAACCCGTGGAGGGCGCCCCAAACCCATAGAGGGCGCCCCAAACCCATGGAGGATCCAAAAACCCATGAGGGCGCCAAAACCCATGGAGGGTGGCCCCAAAATCCCAATAATAAGCACCCCAAATCCCAATGGAAGGCACCCCAAGCCCATGCAGAGCCCCCTTAACCATGGAGGCGCCCCATTTCCAGAAAGTGCACTCCGATGCCAAAAAGCCAATCTGACTTCAGAACTTTCGGAAGGGCGCCCTCAAAACTCGAAAAGGCGCCCCGATGTATTAGTATTGCACAGTCCAAAACGAAAAGGGCGGGCCAATATCTGAGGAGGGCGCCCCCCCCCAAACAAAAAAATGACTGTCGCCCTCAGATTTCATGAAGGGCACCCCAATCCCATGGACGGCACTCCCTTTGGGGAGGGAGCCCCGAATGCCCAAAGAAGCACCCCATACTTTAGAAGGGTGCCTCGAAACTCGGAAGTGCGCCCTTAAAGGAAGTTCACTTCTCTGAATAGTTGTCCATGTACGCCGCTTGTGTGCAAAATATGAAGTAATGCTGCCAGAACACGATTTCTTGGACATTTGTTTATCCACAAACCGTGCTCAATCCAAGAGAAAAACTAAGTTTTAGTATTTGGGCTGATTGACGTCATATAAGGAATTTTGGAAAATAGAAAAAAACCTTCACGCTGCAATATGTATGACTAGTGTATGTAATGTATAGCCAATGTAAAATCAAGTCTACTTTCACAAAACATTTGATTAAAAAGGGATGACGACATCGGCTTAAGCGGCTACCCTAATACATTAGGACCTTATTTTTTGAGAATGTCAAAACCAAACTCAAATTTACATTTCGATTAGACCTCTGTAGGTGTTTTAACTTAAATGGATTCCAACAACTTGCCATCTCAATCAAATCTTATGTTAATGTGAAACATTCCCTTAAACAGGATTGAGGTGCATCCGAATCTAACAGGCGCCCCCAAACTCACAAAGGGTGGCCTCCAAATGAGACATAGACAAAAAAGGTTTAGATGTGTTACAATAATGAGTTATTTTTGCGCGACACTGCAATTTTTCCATTACCTCTCCGCAGCTCATGACCAATGGTCATGGCCACTCATTAATCCAGGGGAAAACTGCCCCTTCCACAGGAACGGTTGGGGGCATTTAATACAAGCATGCCCCCCACGCGTTCCTCCAGTGGCTGTAAAAAGCGATAGTTAGCCCGCACCCTGATATATAGGGGGGGGGGAATCTGCCTCTCCCGGATTTTCTAAATAACTTGAACAATTAACACTACATACAATAGCCGTTTTCAACAATGGATTATTTTGCACGAAATGTTTAAACATTTAGAAAATGTTTAAAAATGTTTTGTTAGGTAGCCGTTTTTCACGATTGGACCTAAAATTTGCGAAGAAATGTTCAAAGCCCGCCTACGGTCCGTAGGGCAAGGTTTAAAAATTTTTTTTTGCAAATTAAGTCATCGTGAAAACGCTACTACTGAAACATTTTAAAACTTTTTAAAACATTTCGCGGAAAAATAATCCATCGTGAAAACCGCTATTATATCGAAGTGAAGCTTTCAGTACCTATGCTACATCAATTCTACTTTAACCACATCTCTATGAAATCGATATAATCAGGCGGATCCAGGGCGACAGGGAGCGAAAGGGGCCCTGGCCCCTGCCCGTATCTCAAACTCCTGAAACCTATTATTTGCCACGCTTCCCTAAATACGGTCGGACAAACGGTCGCCTCTGCAAATTTAAATGCAAAACTTCCTTTGAGGCATTCAAAATCCAGCTATCACCAGTAAAAAACGGCAAATTTTTCGCCGCTTCGCGATGACATCCAATTTTCGCATAAATTGCATATACAAATATCGAAATGGGAAAATTAATTGCTATTAGGTGTCTGGTAAGAGGCTCTTCCCTGGCGAATAATTGTGGCCCCAGGACCAATATCTGACATCATAGGTACCCGAGATGTTGTAACCAGGGAAAAGTGGTTTACCTGAGGCTTGGCCAACTCACGGCTGGTTTCCAATTATCAAAATTTGATTTTTCACACGACCTAAAATCAAAAATTTCACGCGCTTATGCGGCGTCACATCAATGACCATCGTCCATAAACGACAAATCGCGTCATCGTTTTCGTTTGTCGTAACGCGGAAAAATTTTAAGTTCATCCTTTACAATGCCCACCTATCATCTAATGTTATATATTTAGGGGTTTATACAAATATTTGAAATGTAAAAATAAATTGCATTAGGTGTCCTGAATGGAGGCTCTCCAACTGGCATAATCTGCTGGCCCCAGGGACCAAATATTTGACATCCATATCGATGATGTGCAACCAGGAAAAGGGGTACCCGAGCTTGGCTCCACCTCACTTGTATTGGTTCAATATTCCGAATGTTTTTTTCCACGACCTAAAACAATCAAATTTTCACGCCACTCGCAACACACATCAGTGACCATTGTCATAGGCGAAACCCATCGTCATCGTTTTCGGTTCGTCGTAACGCTGAATTGAATGAATAACATTTACGTTTATGATTACATTTTATCATGCTCACCTTTCCTCTACATCGCAATATATTTATGGGGTTGATACAAATATCGAAAATTGACAAATTGATTGCATTAGGTGTCTGGTAGAGGCTCTCCCTGGCGGTAATTGCTGGCCCCAGTGACACGAAAATATTGACACTAATTCAGAGATGTCGCAGGAAAGGGGGTTACCTGAACTTGGCTCCACTGCTCGGTCTGGTTTCAAAATTAAAGTTGTAAATTTTCCCACGACCTAAAATCGAATTGTCAACCGCCGCTTCGCGGCGTCACATCAGTGGCCATCGTCATAACGAACCCATCGTCATCGTTTTTCGGTTCGTCATAATGCTGATTTGAATGAATAACATTTTAATTTTAGCCTTTACCATATATAACACTGTTATAATCTACTGTTATATATGCCTTTACAATGCCCACCTTATCCTCTACACCGCTATATGTTCTGGGGTTATCAGGCAAACCGTACAAATTTGCGCCTCTTTGCGGTAAACAACATTACATTACAATAAACAGAAAGTTCAACATTTGAAATGCTGAAGGGTTTCAATATTACGCAGAAAAGTTGGAGTATCATCTTTTTCTTCATTTCAACCGACTCCCCATTTACAAATTATCGGCGACGCCCCTGTGTACAGTTGAAGACGGGCTGATCACTGATGACGCGCTCCCTGTCCCCCTCCCGGTCAATTACATCCTCGCTGACGGCCTGCTTTCCCTCCCCCTGCTCAACAAATTCTTCAAAATATTCCACTGGATTTGATCCCTTTCGGCTTTCCCCAAACCAACAAATCCTGCATGCACCTATGGACGTTGGGAAAAATGATGTTTTATTGGTGTCATGGCATGCGATTTTTGGCGTAAAAACGATACATGTTTGACAACTCGTACAACATCGAGTATTTAATCCAAATTGCAAATTTAAAACGTCAAGGAAAGGAAATGACATTTTAAAAACGTCGATCTAAGATTTGCGTAATTTTTAACCCCTTAAACTCAACAAAATATTTTTTCGACAAAAAATACATGGCGCCTCCCTCAGGCGCAAAAAGAGGCGCCCCCGGGCCTGCAGCCCCCCCCCCTCAATGAAAATCCTGGATCCGCCACTGAGTTACTTATTATTATCATATGTACTATTGAGCGCTGACTGCCACCGGTCATCGTCATTTACTATCCGAGGCTAATGTACATGAAAAACTATATTCATTTCAATATTTTTTATCAGACGTGTAACCAGAAAAATGGGTTACCTGACTCCTGAGGCCTGGTTCCACTCACGGTCTGGTTCCAATATAAAAAGGCATCTTCCACGACCAGAAATCACAATTTTTACGGCTCTTCGCGGCGTCACATCAGTGACCATCGTCATAGCAAAGCCATCGTCATCGTCTTCGGTTTGTCGTGACGCTGATTTGAATGAATAACATTTGTAGCTTCTAATCCTCTTCAAGACCCACCGCCTATATTTCTGGGTTTATCAGGCGAACTCGTAGAAATTTCGCGCTGCTTTACGGCGCTAAATAACATGAAGGTATATCCCACATAACACAGACACATGGTAACCACATGGTAATCATGAGGGCTGCCCACATTTCCCACATGGTGCCCACATGGTTTTGGAAAAGGTTTCCACATGGTTACCATATGGACTAGCACTCCACCTTCTAACCTCCTCAAACCCACATGGGGCCCATATGGGTATGCTCACGTCATCCCCATGTTCACTTGTGCCCACCTCAGCCCACATGGGACCCACGATAATCCCATGTGCAAGCCCATGCCCATGCTGAGCCCATGTAGCCCATCTTAAACCACATCCACATAGGTGTGTTATATGGGATACCCAAGGACGCAGGAACCGGGGGGCTGGGGGCAGCAGCCCCCCAACATTTTCATATTTAAACATTGCGCCTATGGCGTTGCATGGAAATAGTCGACTTCCAAGAATACCCCCCCAACACACAGCACACCCACCCACTACCATAAAAAAAATCGAAAGGTTCCGGCGCCCCTGTGCATACCTATACCTAATTCAGACTTGTGCCTGGATCCTGAAGTTGGATCTGGGATCCTAGTGGATCCCTTGGAATACAATATTTCAGGATCTGAGATCTTTGTGGATCCCTCGGCTTATTCTGTACCTAGATTCCGGGACACAGAGATCCAGATATCAGCTGGATCCCGGATCCATGCACATGTCTGCCACCGATACTATGACAGGAAAATCCACATTAAAATGCTGCAAGGGTTTAAATACACGCAGAAAATGGGAGTAATTTTTTATTTCAGCCAACCCCCATTACAAAAATATCGGCAACGCCCCCTGCGTACAGTTGTACAGTTGCAGACCGGCTGACGACGCTCTCGTCTTACCCCCCCATCCCCAGACAAAACTTGCTCGCTGACGGGCTGATGGCCTGTACACCCCCCCCCCCCACACTCAACAACTTTTTGGAAATATTTCAAATTTGATTCCCTCCCCCAAAAAAGGTCTGCAGCATTTCACAGTACACACGGTGCAGCACAATAAAACACTAGTGACTAGCGAGCTGAAGCAGTAGCGGAGGATTTAATTTTTCACGTGGGGGCTCAACAATCTCCAGAGCCTCGGGACTCCGGAGCGCAAGGGCGGATCCAGGGGGGCCAAAGGGGTCATGCCCCCCCCCCAAGGTCCTGAGACTATGTTTTGCCCCACCCCGCGTCACCGGGTCGATGTACACGCTGTAAAAATGGCTTTTGCAACAGTCAAAATACAGCCATCCACAAGTGAAAACTTGAAAATTTCGGCGCCGCTTCTCGCGCTGAAACACAAAATACGGCAATTGTTTAAGTGATAGAAATTTGGAAATGGAAAATGAATTAATTAAGTGTCTGCAGTAGCCCAAAAATCCAATAACAAACAAAAGAGTCTGGCAGTCTTGGCGACACCGTAATTTGCTAGCCCCAAGGTCCCACGCGCCCCTCATAAAAAATACAAACCTTTGTCAAAAGTGGGCTAAATGTTAAGCTAAGTCCTGCCGATTTCCCGAAAAAGGTGACGCGAACGAGAGACGGCGGACATCGGCACCAGGAAAGCTGGGCTTCTACGGTGTCCAATTGCTTGGAACCAAAATGCTAATAGTGAAACCAGGCAGGACCATCTTCCAAGCTATTTCGTCCCAGGCTCCTCCCAGATTCGCAGGGACCAATTTATGTGGCGGAAAGAGCCGTGTCTGCCACTCGCTGGTTTCCAAACCATTTGCAACTGTTGGTTGATACCAAATTGTAAATGTTGCAGTTCGGTGCATATGTATATCAATTATTACGCCGTTTTCACGAATGGATTAAATTTTGCGCGAAATGTTTTAAAACATTTAAAATGTTTTAGTATGAAAGTTTTTAGTATACGTATCCAATTCCTTAACTACATAGAGTTTTTTTCAAAAACGATTTTTGTCTTGAAATGTCTCTCAGAATTTTGTAATATGTTGGTAAGAATATAGTATGTTACAAAAATGCGGTTTGGTTGTAATTAGCAAGATGCATAGGTTAATTGTAAACCGACCTCCCCTTGATTCATAATGTACTCGCCGGCAGCGAATCGCTTCAGCGCATTATTGCGCCATGCGAAGGCAGACCTGTGATCCATGACGCTGCCAGATTGAGTAACTAGTATGGCGGTATGCTTCACTGAACGAAATGGACTCTAGACGCATATTTCTTTAGAAACGGACAATTTTGTACATGATCTTGTAAGAGCTCATTTCATGTTTTCCATAACTCCTTGAATAATGAAATATCGCCTAAATAATATTTTTTTATTGAATATGTCGTATACTAAAACTTTCATACTAAAACATTTCAAAACATTTTAAGATGTTTAAAACTTTTCGCGCAAATAAGCCGTCGTGAAAACGGCTTATTATTACCCCATAATACCTAAGTTATTAAAGCACTTTACTGCCACCGGTCATCGTGGAAATTTAACTATCTGCAAGAATTTATTTTATTAAAAAAACTACATTAATTTCAATATTTTGCATCAATACCGGAGATGTGCAACCAGGCATAGGGGTTTATCTGAAGACTGGTTTCAATGTTTTAAATTTTCGTTTTAACAACCTAAAATAAGACTTTTACGCGCCGCTTTGCGGCGTCAACATCGGTCGCCATCGTCATCGTTTTTGGTTCATGTAACGGTGAATTGAATGAATAGCACGTTTAGCTTTTATTCTCTAAAATGCGAACCGCCTATGTTTCTGGGTTTTATCAGGCAAACCCGCAAAAATTTCGCGCCGCTTCGCGGCGCTAAATAACAAATACCTATTTCCTTTTTCTCGATATCCAAAGAAGTCGAAAAATAAGAAATCGTGTAGTTGCAAAATAAAGCGTACCAAATCCGGGCAGAAATTCGAAATTGGGGGTAGGTAAGGTCCGCTAAAAACGGTTTGCCCCCCCCAAAAAAAACGGCCGGCTGGATCCGCCCTTGCCGGAGCGTTATGATCCTTCACTTGTCATCACGCAGACGCAATGACTCTCAAGACAGTGAAAATCCGAAAAGAGTTTAGTTATTTTATTCTGACACTGCATTGCATCCAGTTCGCTCGTGTCCGACAAGTGTATGGACACTGGACAATACATGCCTGAATACCTGGTGCACATTGCTGATTGCACAATGCACATACATACCTTCTGTGTAACCAAGGGCGGATCCAGGGGGGCCAAAGGGGCCATGCCCCCCCCCCAAACCACCCAAAATCGGCGCAAATTTGACACATTTCCTGAGTTTGTCGTAAACTAAGCAACTTTTACGAGAGAAAGTTTGTTTTAAATCAGTTATTGATACATGAGAGGCACCGACAATGCGATAGTTTTTCAGAATTAGCGATAATTTTTGGGTTTTGCCCCCCCCCCCAAACTGTCAAAATAACACTTTCTGGATCCGCCAGTGTGTGTAACTGAAGGATGACTGGAGACTATAACTAGGATATTGGTGATGTCCCTCAAACAAAATTATATGCTGTACCGGAAGACATGTATGATTGCGGGATGCCGTCTGCGGCCTTTTCAGGAACGGCACACTATAACGGTAGGATATTTGGAGACTGCATTGTGGTGTTAGCCTCGCTGAATAAGGGGTAGACTGTACCGCACGACACGCAAGATTGCGGTACAGCCTACCTATTGTCTAAGGGGCGGTAAGCAACTCTGCATTACGGTATCTGCCCGTTCATTAGACGTCGTTTGCTTGATGCTGATAACCTCGCAGGTCAGTGATCTTCCTGATCTAGTGATCAAGAATAGAAGACAAGTGGTCGTTATGCTCCAGTGGTCATTGTGCTCTACCTGCTACAGAAGCACGGGACAGACTTGCGGCTGTGGCCGACGTACCGTCTCTGCGAGGTCTAACGCTGGGATGAGGCCCGGGGCAGCAATACGTACCGTCTCTGCGAGGTCTAACGCTGGGGTGAGACTGAGGTGGTCATACGCACCGTCTTTGCGAGGTCTAACGCTGGGGTGAGGCCAAAACCGGAGGTGGACGGGCTCACTGCGCCCAGCAGGAGTCTCGGCCAGCACCTCAGCCGTGTGTTCGCCGGCCGACAGAGTGTTCACGGGAACACTGAGAACACAACATACTGGCCCGCTCAGCACACGTTGACAAAGATGACACATGCATAGTTATCATACGAGTTTATTAGAATATGACTTACAAATTGTAATGTTGATATAAGCTTAAAGAAATCGAAGTAGACAGACAGTTATGAAATGTTGCCTGAGGAGTGACGACGATTAATTTTCGCTTTGAATTTAACAATCTGTGTTTGTTTGAAAACAGGAGTGTTAACAATAAATAGTATATAGTTATTTCCATATTGCACTACCGTCCACTATTGGGAACCCGACCTGTCTAGCTTTGACTCCAAGGGAATAATGTCGCACACATTGCTGCAGGCTAAATAATTATCATTATTTATATGATAACACCCACTCACGTGAAATGCGGGCGTCTTTCTGTCCAGTTAGCCGCCGGCTTCCCACTCGGACCGTAAAGCCAGAGAGTGTACCAGGGAGTCATGCCTCTGGCATTGCCTGGTGTGCAGCTGATGACAGCCTCTGACATCGATACCGTGCAGTTCTGCACTGGATCCGGTGCCGCTGGAAACATGCAGAGAGTCATCCTTCTGGGTCTGACAACTCCTGAGGCCGTTCTTATCAATACAAAATCGAGCCAAGGCTCGATTTTTTCTCAAATGCTGAGCCATTTTCTACTATAAGCAAGTTGTTTTTATCAACAAAATTAGTTAAAAACGACAGCATGCTTGATATTATTGAGTTTCTCGGTTTTATTTTCGAGACATCGAACAGTTTCGCAGATCAGAGCCTATGATCTTTAAAAAATAGCCATGTCTCAATTCTTTATTAGAACGGCCTTTGATCTTATGACTTCCTGAAGACTGATTTAAACAATGGAAAGAAAAACATTGCATAAGGCGCTTCTGATAACTAAGATTATGAAGTAATGGACAGTGAAAAGGTATGCTGTCGAAAAAAGCCAGCAAATAGCAGGATCCCTTGGGATGATCTTCATGGGATTACGAAGCAATAGATAATGAATACCAACGAACAATTGGCAGAACTCCATCTTATCCTATATCCCGAACCTGGACATGATGTGCATCATTGACAGATTATCAGATGTTACTTTTATCCAGTGTCACTGAGTGACGTCACGGCTCGCAGAGAAGCGGAGGTAAAAGTGCAGCGTGACAGCATGTCGGACAGCGTGACAGCAGCGTGACAGCATGTCGGACAGCGTGACAGCATGTCGGTCCGTGTCTCACCCGGAGGTATAACGTCGAACCGACAGGGCTGCTCTCACCCGGAGGTATAACGTCGAACCGACAGGGCTGTTGCTGGCGGCCCATCGCGTTGGTGGCTTGACACAGCAGCCGGCCGTAATCCGCTCCTGTCGTGGGCGTCCATTGCAGCACACTGCTGTAGCCTGTCACATGTAGACAGAAGGGTCGCGGGTTCAACACTCAGTGAGGGAAAACTTCCAAGGGCGTAGATGGTTGGAACTGGGATCCAAACGGTCGTGCTTTCATAGTTAATTCGAATAGAATTATAAGTCCCTGACAGCAAAATCCGATTTAATTTCATGGGCGACATATAACTTAATAGTTGAGGCGCCCTAAGGCCCTAATTGTCATATTCATTATTTATTTGCGGTGAGATATGATCCACGACAATGTGTCGACGGCGAGAATCTTTGTTTTATTTGGTTTGATAGATTTTTGGCTTAGGCCTTAGCACTGGAGGCTCTAGGGTTCGAGTGTGGTAAGGGAGAGGGGCAATGAGCATTCGCTCCGTTTCATCAGCGAAAAGTTGTTGACCGGGGAGGAGGGGATGGTATATCGGATCGTCTGCGCGAAGAGTCGTCGTTTACAGGGGGGGGCTAAGTCTGTCCGTGTCGGGTCCCCAGCGCGAAATGATCGTTGACCTAGAGGAGGAGGAGAGTTTCCCTAATTATCCATACTTACAGCATAGGTAGGGTAGACCGGGGCACGTTCTGTCACTTTTTTGTTAATTGGCCCTGGCGGGCACACTTTCAAGAGTTGGTGATTGATACTTCCAAATACTGTTACATACATCAATAGCTTTCAAATTGTTTGTATGGTTCAATAGGTATCTCAGTTTGTTTCGACACCAGGGTCGACAATGTTGGCGATGACTCATCTGACAGAACCTTGACCCATATATGGGGCACGTTCTGTCACTATGGGGCACATTATGTCACTGATGGGGCACTTCCTGTTATCACCGAACGGTCATCCGTGGCGTCCCTGCGAGGGTGAGAGAGGGTTTCATTCATCGCCATCATCAATAGTGTAGAAAATGACGGCCATGTATGATCCCAACAGTCCATTTTTGCGTTTTTCCTGATTATCCATGCACGAATCAGGGCATATTTTAACATGTTAACTGGGGGTGGGAATTTCCGCTGCAATGCCTAAAAAATCCCCCCCCCCCAGTGCACGCAAAGATCCCCGCAGTCAACGGTAAGAAAAACGCGATGAACTGTCTCCACGGGCTCAGTAACAGAATCTTTTGCAATGAGGCCCCCGATGCTCCCCCTCCCGTTATACGACTCTGCGCTGACGACCCGACGCCATCCCCCGGGTCAAAAACTTTTCTCTAGCGAATTATAGGTAAGCTTTTGCCATCCAAGCTCAAAGTTTGGATGGCAAAAGAATTGGATCCTCCAGTATAAATTCACCCTCCCTCCAGTGCCAATTCATTAGAAAAGGCCTTGAAACGAATAATGTGAACTGCATCGCACCACCCGATTCGTTTTACGCTTGTAGTGGCGAACCATATCTGAAATAACAAGCAATCATTTTTATTGTCGTTTATAAGCGATACAACTAGGAATCATGAACAGATTCAGTGACAGAACTTGCCATAGATTGGGTGACAGAACCTGCCCCACTCCACGTAGGCCACACTATTTCTTTTTTTACTGAAAACTTGGGAGAATGGGGCAGAATAACGCTCAGCACAATATTCTGGACATTCGTGACGCCCCATGACAATATTCAAAGACGCTATACAATTATCTGAATGGCCACTAACCAAAATTGTGTTCACTTAACAAAAGTTTCGATTTCTGTTGAAAAACACATTTTTCACCTTTGAACCAATCCGGTCGCAGGCATGTTGTTGTTTTGATAGTCCGGTCCACAGCAAGCACAAATGAACATATGTTGTGATACAACAGTATACCTGCGGTGGAAAGTTCACGAGAAAACCCCGCTGACAGCATGTGCCCGTGACAGAACGTGCCCCGTTCTCCCCTACTTGTAATAAATGCCCGTGTTCCTGTGGGGCGAGGCTTTTTCCCCTCATGCCCACCTCGGAACCGCCAGTGAGCCTTAGTTTAAGCTTGTACTTTACACAGTATTCCCTAAACTGAAAACGGTTAGGATTCTCACTTGCCCTGTTAGAATATGATTGCATTTTTGTTTTCAGTGCGGTTTACGCACCGGTGTCGATTTGTATACTTTGGGGGAGCGGGCCCCCATTTTTCTTCATGTTTTAACATTAGGCCTATGGCGCTGGCCGTTGCATGGTAAGAATGGAATAAGAATACATTAAGTTAGCATCGGACCCCTCAAAATTTTCAGAAAATGACGCCCCTGGGTACACGTACTACATCAAACTCTTGCTTCCACATGTATTATGGCTGTCTAGCTGCCACAACAACAGAAGTTGGTGGACGTTTTCCAACGTTCGAAAGTTCTAAAGCTGGGAAAGTTTGTGAAGTTTACCATAGTGCGTGATGCGCTTCATGTATGTAAAGCAAATGTAATCGCTGTAATTTCTTCATAATACATGCAAAGGTCCAGCTCAAACTTGAGTTGGACAAGTTGGACAATGCACCAGCCACGAGCTTCCTAACCGGCTCTGAACTTAATAAATGATGCAGGCATCTTAAACCAATTTTGTTGGACATAATTGCACGAGATAGGCACTTTTGGAGTTGTGATCTGTTTAAGCACCAAACGTGTGCAGCATTGGCTATGGTTGAGTAGTTTTAATCTCCGAAGTTCATGGTTGACCAGGTCATCAGAATGATCTATGGCCTTGACTGGCCTAAGCAACCATTTAATAAAGCTTATGACTGGCAGAAACTTTGAAATGACTTTTCAGGAAATGAATACAACCGTGAAATTATCACCTATAGAGTGATGTAGCTCGTCTAATATAATTACATGGTAACAAATAATGGTAACTCATGGTAACATGGTAATATACAATATATAGTGCTAATATAAAGTGCTGTAGCACGTCTCATGGTAACATACAAGCGAGTTAGTGCATGCATCCGTGCATGTATATTTTAGTTAGCGCTCATTTGCACATGCAGTAATGTGTGCGCGCTTGCAACTAAACAATAATGAAATCATGAAGACCTAAACCTTTGCTACTTTTTCCTAATTGTCATGCGGCCAGGGGCTCCGCCAGAGTGGGGACGGGAGGGACGTGTCCCCCCCAAAAAAAACATTTGCCAATGGGCGTTGCATGGAAAGAATCGACTTCAGAATACCTCTGCCCCCCCCCCCCAAACTTTCGGAAGGTGGCAGCGCCCTTGCATGCGGCTTACAATTATTCCTGCCTTGTTCGAAAACGGGTACCACCGATCTTAACAAGGCATAAGAAGATGAGGGTCGTGATCAGACCTACAAATTTGAACCCCCTTATCCCCGACTGACTACAAGCAATCAGGTATACAATCAGGTATACAATCAGGTATACAATCAGGTATACAATACAATACGCGGATATGATATTTTTCATTTACTGATATAAACCACATATGGATGTCGAAATGCGTATGAGGTCGGGCTTGGTATGAGTATCTGAATCTGACCGCTATTTGTGTAGGCAGACCAACGGAGAGTAGTATCTAAGCCTGACCTTTATCTGAGTGGTCTGACCGGCGGAGAGTCCGCGCCTCGCCGCCGTCGGCTGGCTGGAACACCCACTGGAAGGCGGACGGCCGCGGCTGGGCGCGCACTCGGCAGCTGACGAATGTGGCGCGGGACAGCGCCGCGTGCTGCCGAGGGATGGCCTCAGACAGGCACACGGGCGCGACTGAAACGACGCCGACGGAATCTGTTAGCGACGCAATCAGTTAGCGACGCAATCTGTTAGCGACGCATGGGTGAATTGTGTTGTATAGAAACTGTCTGATAGTTGTTGGTGACAGATACTGTATTAAATCAGAGGTCTGAGGCCTGTTCACGGACATGTGGTTGACTGCAGTTCGGCGGTCAGCAGTGGTCGGAAGCTGGGAGGGGTACTGCACTATAGTGGATTCAAGGGGCGCGGCATGGGCTTTAGCCTCCCCATATCGCCTGAAATCGTCTAAATTTGACACATTTAGGAAATATAATAAACTTTTACAACGGCATGCTTGTTTTAAACCGTTTCATAAGGTACACGGAAGCCAAATACAATGAGTTTTCCAGATTTGTTGAAACTGTTTGAAATTTAGCCCCCCTAAATCCACGTTCTGGATCCGCCAGTTACTAAAAGTGGGGATGGGCGAAAGGTATGACGTCACACAGCTGCGGTTGGCAGCGGTTCCGGCGGTTGGCACAAAGCAACCGCCGAACCGTAGGATCAGAAAGTTTTATAAACTTGCGCAGTGCGGCGTTCAGTGTTCAAGAGACGCCTGCTTGTGGTGACGCATGAGGAAAGGGGCGGGGCTAGCGCCAGCTTGTAACCGCCGAACCGCAGGTGGTCGTGAACAGAGGCCTGTTCACGGACCTGCGGTTGACTGCGGTTCGGTGGTCAACAGTGGTCAGAAGCCGCGAGGGGTAACTAAAAGTGGGGATGGGCGAAAGGTATGACGTCACGCGGCTGCGGTTGGCGGCGGTTCCAGCGGTTGGAACGAAGCAACCGCCGAAACGCAGGATGAAATGTCACGTAAAGTGGCGCGCGCGGCATTCAGTGTTCAAGAGACGTCTGCCCGTGGTGGTGCATGAGGAAAGGGGTGGGGGTAGAGCCTGCTGGAAACCGCCGAACCGCAGGTGGTCGTAAACGGATCTCTGGCCTCAGAAGATAATTACGATCGACGTTACTAGAATGTACGCATACAGGGTGTCCCGAAATTGATTAGCCCTTGACCATTTGATCGTATTTCTTCTGTACTCCAGAGGAATCGGTGCGAGTAAATCATGACCTTCTTGCCTCAGGGTATCCTTACCGGTCAGCTGATCACTTGACCCAGCCGATTCACCTAAATTCAGCCTCGTCGAGGGGTCAGGGGTCAATTTCTGAGGAGTACCATCTGTGCGCGGAGCCAATGTCAAAAGGTTGGCAAAATCATATTTTGTTGACGTGCCACCATGCAGTTGATATGGTTAGTGATTTTATGAGCTAGACCAATGTTTCCGAGAAACTTGGGTATCCGACAGTCTCAAATAAATACGGATTGCTCGATAAAACAAGCGATAATCACTTAAAAAGCATACTGGTCACAGGCGCAAACCTGCACTGATTAGAGCGGCTTAAATCGTTCTAGCCACTGTATCCAAGAAAAAAACACCAGACAAAAAAAAATGTTATAAGACTGACTTCGAAGGATGAATTGGTGTCCCAGACGACCGTCTACAATGTATATGCACCATGCATTCGAGCAGCGCTGACATTCGATGACGTCATACGCACAGAAACTCAAGAGAATGACCTTCGACCTTGAGCACGAAAATGGGACTGTCTAGGACTAGCGATGCCTTCTGTCTAGTGGCAAGTATTTCTATCAACACACTGCACCCGCCGAACCCCTAGAAAAACCGCGCCTGAGCGCACATCAGTCCTGAAGTGCCTGCCTTCAAGACGGTGAAGCGTTCACTGGAAATTGCGGTCTGGTCTATGAAGAGCTGCCATGGGCTTTCAGCAAGGACGCAGGAACCGGGGGCAGAGGGGGCAGCCTCCCCTCCGACATTGTCAGATTTTAACATTACGCCTATGGCGTTGCATGGAAAAAATCGACTTCAGAATGCCTAAAGCCCCGCCCAGGAGGACCAGAAGTATGTTCAATTGGGGGGGCAGGATTTTAGCCTCCAACGAGGACTCAGCCGAAACCCATGCTCAACTCAGATTCTGCGCCCATTGAACCATCTAGTCAACTTTGGTTTGTATATTACCTATTTACGCCACATAACTCGTCCACTACCATATTTGATACCCTAATTTGACTGACAAAGACTCGGCTTATCATACTGCTATACCGGATTTTAAAATTTATAGACAAATTATAAAAAAAAATATATATAGAAAATCTTCAGATGCTTAAAACATGAATACATGTTATAGGAAACATGTCAGATAACGCAATATAAACGAAACTTTACGAGATTTGAACGTCGTGAAAAAATTTGAGTTGATACCATTAAAACTGACTGAGCAATTTGCCTTCCAAAGACCAAAAATCGACCACTTTCGACGTTACCTACCGTGGAATATAAAATCATTTCGTTTTGCTTTATACCTACTTTGATTATTTAAACTGATAATCGCTTATAATTTTTCACCTCTAGATCGCAAAAAATAGCCAAAACATGAATACAAACCTAATGACCGTAATCAGCCAGGGTTGAACCTCTTATGACCTCGGAATGATTGACCTGACTTAAGATCATCCATCATTTGAGTCTTAGCGTTGATACTATTACAATCAAATGCTTTACTACAAGTGTTCAGATACATAAAATCATATACCGAAATTTTTTGGACTGCTTATCGCGTTAACCCGCGCCTGCCGGTGCTCGCGCCACCTTCGCTGATGCCAGAAGGAACACCATTCAAAAACTCGTCAAAAAAGTATTTTGAAACGAAACGGTATTTTATAACATGTCAATATAGTCACCAGAGAGATCATCAAAGGTCAGATTTTCCACTTTCAGCGGCTTTGCTCCCAAATCCCCCCAAATATCTCGCGAAACAGATTAGCTCTAGGTACAAGACGAAAAAGCGATGAAACTCTTGAAAAATGCAATCGCACAACGGTCCCCCCAATTTTATTCAGATCAATAGTTTTGGCTCTGAGACTTTATCAAAGTGTGAAAAATTGAGACACGTCTCCCATATAACCGATTTTGACTTGTAACACGGTTGGGGCGGTTCACTATCTTTAGATGGATTGTAATCAGAGAGTTAATGACAAAACATGTTTGGACCTCAGATGACCTCGGCTTGACCTGTAGAGGTCATAACAAAAATTGCACCCTGGTCTTCAGAATGCGATGAAACATGATCAGAAGGAATTGGCTGCAATCTTGGGCGTATCCTCAGAATTCATAGAGCGGCAGGAAAGGCGGGCACCGTTTGCACCGTGCCCCTTATAAATTTGTGAAGGGCACCCAATAAAAATAGTTCCTCTTAAATTTCGCTATGGCGTTATGTTACAGATTTAGGCTTTTACAAATTATATAGGAACACTGTGTATGATGTCTGGGAATATTTACGGGTGATTAAATCCTCGTGGAAAAACAAACAAAATTAAAATCGTGGAAATCGAGTGTTCAAGTCAGTGGCAGAAGAAAACGTGTGAAAAAAAACAAATATACAATTTGTTAAATAGGTTATCAATTTGTGAAACTTCAGGTTTTACCCCCAAACAATTTGTATTCTTTGTTCAAATTGACCCAATTTGTTCGTGAAGATATTATTTGTAAGAGAGGAAACACATATGATAGGTGGTAAAAATCAGCATCGTCATGAAAATTTTACTGTAAATCACGAAGTAGTAAAACTCTACAAACCTTGCTGATCTCATAAAGATTACATAGGTTTAGAACTGGGGCGGATCCAGAGAGGGCTGCAGAGGGGCCCCGCCTCCCCAGCGCCCGTGGTCGCGGGCCGCCGTGTTTTGACTCACCCCAACCTACCTCGGCTTGGGAGGCCCAAGCACGTCTCGACCCCGCGACAACTGGCGGCCGTTGGGAGCGCGCCCCTCTACAGGACCCCCCCCTCTGGCAATCCGCAGTAGGTTTAGATCATTTTAAACATAATATGTTATGTCACGGGTCACTGGATAATATTCTAACTCAATTTTTCTGAGTTTTCACCATTCAGTTCAAACTATCCTTTAAAATGGCTAAACAGCCCTCAGAATTTGACGGAAAGCAAATCTAACTACATCCCTGACCTGATAAATTCCAAACTTATAATACAATTGCACATTACTTTTATTCCATATTTATGTGATTAAACTCTTCAACGATCTTGTTCATCAAGAACCAACTGTAACAGAAAAAATCGAATCCTCAGATAAAGTTGGGGGCGACGCCCCCTCCCCCCGCGAAAATTTGGGGAGACCGCAATGCCCCCCTGCTCCCCCCCCCGTTCCATGCGTCCTGCCCCCCCCCACTCGACATCAGCAGACAAGGCTCCAGCTAACAACGCGCTAAGGATTTGGAACGTGCCTATTCAGCCTTCAGACGGCCACAGGAACATATACGGGCAACAGCTCTGCCAGCCCAACATACAAAAATAATAAGGCATCACGCACACGGTGTGAGTTGGACAAGATGAACTAACCTACCAAGTAAAGCATAGCCGGGACGCATGTGAAATGCATGTAAAACATGAGGAGCACCGCACCGAACAACAGGTACCCCGGGCGATATCTAGAGCTCCTGAGGAATTAGTGCCCAACATAGGAAGGTACTCAGTGATACAAAAACCTTCGGATTATGTATTGATTTTATATCATAACAGAAACAAGGCTAATTCAATTGTCGGGACACCCGGTATGTATGTGAATTTGTCACGCGCGCAGCCTCGCAGTTGTTTATGCAATTACGCACACGCACGTTGCACAATGCACATATATTCAGCTATCAGCTATACCTACCTGAAAGCGAAACATTTGCTAGTCTATAGGCTCTGGTATATGCGATCCCCGAATGGAACGGCAGAATAAAGTTATTTTTAATATCTGCCTTGAAATTTGTATTGGCCCAAACCCCTACGGTTCCGATGTTATTCTAGCAACACTCACATTTAAGCTGGAGCTGCAGTGTGTTGCTGAAGGCTCGTCCGAGCGTGTTGTTGGCGAAGCAGGCGTACCGACCAGTGTTGTTCGGCGTCAGCTTCCTGACAATCAACAGCTGAGGTCCTGCCACGACCCGCTCACTGGATACCAGCTGCCTGTCCTGAACAGAGGTTAGCAGCTGTGGTCAGCTGTCCTGAACAGAAGTCAGCAGGCAGCAGCTGATGTCAGTTGTCCTGAACAGAGGCCAGCAGCTGTGGTCAGCTGTCCTGAGCAGAGTTCAGCTGTCCTGAACAGAGGTCAGTAGGCACATGGATGAGAAATACCCCATGGTAGGCAGCAGCTGATGTCAGCTGTCCTGAACAGAGGTCAGCGCAGCTGAGTTTTGTCGTCAGTAGTTATCCCAAACAAAGGTTAACTTTGAATAACATCGGGTTCAGGTCAGTTCAAAAGCTTCAGCCCAATGAGTTTCTGGAACGCACCAGTAGTTACAAAGCTGACCTTAGCCTGCAATTATTACGAGCGAGCGCGAAGCGCAAGTTAGTCCTCATTGAATACGGGGTTGTTCTCGCTGGCGCCCGACGCCACCGCTGCACTGGGACACTAGGGATATTGTCACTACACTAGTAGTTTTAGGCCTCCCCTCATGTTTAAGTACACGTGCACCTGAATTTGTCCCTAGTAATCTTAAGATCGTGGCGACGCTCTTGATTTTTTTTGATTTTTTTTTTAAGCCGCCACCCATTAATAGGTGACCAGGAGTGCCCCCACCCTCGATCCCAACGACGCACAATACCTTTCTTTATCACCAGAGAACAAAAGAGAAAATGTCGCGGCACTCCCAGCTAAGAAATGGAAACGAACATAAAAAAGCATAATGAGGAGGGGACTTAGGGTGTTAGATGTGGTTTTATAAAAGAAGGCTGAAAGTAGTCATCTCTGAAAACAAGCAAACATGACTGCCCCCCAGCTACCGTCCTAGGAATTTCAACAATTCATTACATGTGTTAGTAGAGGATTCAGTACCACAGGGCGGAGGACAAGTATGGTCAAATTTTCAGGCGGTTTATGCTGGTCGATTCATGAACCCCCTCAGCTAACGTAGAACTTGTTGCCGAGTGGGATACTGAAGCCACGCCATTGAATGGGTGTATACCTATGACCTACATTATATGAAACTTATGAAAGCAAATGTATACTGATTGTTCTGACATATAAACGGTTGGCCCGACCCGGCCCGACCATAGCGCTTTTCAGAAACTTATATATTTTGAAACCCGCATCTCATTGACAAGCGGTGTCCACAATCTGATAGCCCCATTTAATCAATTGTGGTATGAACTTGAGTTTCGTCCCTGAGGGGTGCAAAATGCACCCGTAGTGCCGGACACCTGCAGCTCAATCCCGGCCGCCCGCCCCTGTCCCGGCCAGCAGCGTTAGTTCCCTCACTCGCCGTCATGTTAAAGCTCTGTCGTCGCCAAACAGTAGCTGTCCATAAAAGGGCCCGGCGCCGTGACCCTAGACATGTGCCAAGACTAAAAACTAGGATCCAAGATCCACATGATCCCACGACAAACTGATTTTGCAGGATCCAGGATCCACAGGATCCTCGATTTGTTTCTTCGCCAGGATCCAAGATCCATAGAATCCCGCGAAAACAAAATCCATGATCCAAGGTCCACAGGATCCCACGACACAATGATCATGTAGGATCCAGCAGGATTCCAGATCTTGGATCCTGGATCCCGGTTTATTTTTTGGTTCTTCTCACATGTCTGATAACCACGAGTAAATCTTACACCATTGACATTGAGTGTGGGCAATG
>VOPJ01000371.1:0-24821 GCA_014673585.1 Semibalanus balanoides
AACGGTGACGTCACGGGTGACCACTAATGCGCGTCCGGCACCACACGGCCCACGGTTACCACGCCGTATCCCAGACTCAGGTGCCTAGCTGCTCCGCAAAACATCGCAACGCGAATACGAAATGTTTGCTGTGAAAACAACACGCTAATGATGCTTTTACGTCAGACGCCCTTGGCTTGGCTTTGACGCCTCAGCCTTCACGGAGCTGATAATACTCGACAGTTGACAGTCGGGGGAGAAACCTCTCATCAGACTTGTATACGATTCATTTGGTTTCGAACGATTCAATCACGGCTCAAAATCAACGTTAATTGATGCAATGATCAATCACGACTCAATCAGACCTTTAATTTGTTGCATTTGATTCAATCATAGACTTTGAGCCATAACTTTCGACTCAATCGATTCAAAATGACCTTGAGCCATATCAGTTCCGACTCAATCATTTTGAATCATATAACGACTCAATCACAACTCAAACTATGGCTGCATTAGCTACATAGAACTGAAAAGTGATTTCATAGTTCTACATGTATTCATATGTTTATATTGTTGATGGATATTACCTACTTGGCTGGAAACTTGAAGTTTTGGAGGTATCTTTTTGGCTGAAAATGTGTGTTGATTGAGTCGCGAACCCGCCTCAGTCAGCTCTCTAAATAATAGTTGTCGACTATTCCATCTTCGTGTTCCATCCTTAAGTTTTTGATTGATGCATACCTCGTTTACTTTTTCGTGGTAAGAATTTAACGCTTTGCGTTGTGTGAAGAAATCATCAGCGTAGCGTATAGTTTGGCTTGTGTGACTGTCGGTCGATTCGGCGGCCCACCCACGGCTTGTGGGGCGGCCGTGTCGGCACGTTTCTAATTGAATGGGGAATGCCCTGCCGGTTCCGCACGCGACCCGTACAGGCGAGCCGGCAGGAGGCAGTTGTACGAGCGGTTCGGACGCCCGTCACCCTGGCCACGGCGTCGCGGCCGATCGCTGAGCGAGCTGCGCAAATGTCGACAACTGTGACGCACTGCGGCACTTAGCCACCGGTGACGGAGTCACGCCTATAGATCGTTTGGGACGTGCTGCTGCGATGTGTCTGGCTGGCCACAGTCAACAGCCTACATCACCAGTGTGAACTATCGATAGCTCGTTATCACTGGCGGCGTCCGTCTCATTGGCCTGGCTGATGTGAGTGGGTTTGGAGAACGGTGTGACCTCGCGCCGCCGCCGTCCCTCTCTACATAGCTCAGTGTTGTTGGTCTGTGTTAAAAGGACCGACTGTTGTGTGTCTCGTGGCCGTCCTAACGTGTCCACTCTGACCGTTCCAGGGATGTGTACGTGGTAGAGGTGGCCACGGAGAACCAGAGCTTCTGGAACAGCCGGGTGGTGGTGAACCTGATGCCGACGGCCAACAGGTGAGGCCGTGAACCCCTTCCGCGACTCGCTCTCACCGCGCAGTGTATGATGAGTGATGACCCTGGAGCCCCAGGGCCACAGGAGCCTGGGTACTGGCCGCTGAGTCTGACAGCTGCTGCCGGGCCGACGGTTTTCAGCGCGTCGTGACGGCTGTATGTAGACATATGAACGACCGGAATGTGGTGACACCGGTCTGGCTGGCTAGGCCAAGGAGAAATCCGTTTTGTCTCTCCATGTTTGCGGTTGTCGTCACTGTGTGTTGCGTTGTGTGTTGTGGTTTGGTATTTGCGGTTGTCTTGTCGCATGTTTGCGGCTCTCTTCACGACCCATCCCCTGTCTTCTTTTGAAGAACTTGTTATATATTTATCACTCATGTTTATGTTCTCACCACTCAAGCACTAAGCCCCAGAATGTCTTTGTTCAGTCCTCTTTCGACTCTTCCTGCTTCGTCACCCTGCTCCCTTACTACCCGGATCCTTCTGTCCATCCCTCTGTGCCATGGTCCCGTCCTGTCCCGTCCCGTCCCGCCCTGCTTCGTCACCCTGCTCCCTTACTACCCGGATCTTCTGTCCACCTCTGTGGCATGGTCCCCGTCTGCCTTCCCGTCCCGTCCGCCCTGCTTCGTCACCTGCTCTTTACCGGCATCCTTCTGTCCATCCCTCTTGTGCCATGGGTCCCGTCTGTCCCGTCCCGTCCCGCCTGCTCGTCACCCTGCTCCTTACTAACCGGATCCTTCTGTCCATCCCTCTGTGCATGGTCCCGTCCTGTCTGTACCGTCCCGCCCTGCTTCGTCACCCTGCTCCCTTACTACCCGGATCCTTCTGTCCATCCCTCTGTGCCATGGTCCCGTCCCGTCCCGTCCCGTCCCGCCCTGCTTCGTCACCCTGCTCCCTTACTACCCGGATCCTTCTGTCTGTCCATCCCTCTGTGTCATGGTCCTGTCCCGTCCCGTCCCGCCCTGTCCTGTCCTGTCCTGTCTGTCCTGTCCCGTCTTCCGTCCCGTCTTCCGTCCCGTCTTCCGTCCCGTCTTCCGTCCCGTCTTCCGTCCCGTCTTCCGTCCCGTCTTCCGTCCCGTCCCGCTGACGGGCGGCGGCGCCACTGCTCGTTAATGAGATTGTGTGGCGGTCATGGCTGTCCGGCGGGGTTCCGGCGCTGGTTCACTGGGCAGATCAGTATTGACGCCGACAGCGGGCTGCGCTTCGATCAGCCGACCACAGCCGACCGCTGACGTCCCCCCAGCCGCTGACCCCGCAGCCGACCGCTGACGGATCGTCCCTGTCCGTTTCAGGAAATCGGCCGCCGGCAATTTAACCTTGGTAAGTGGCCAGCCATGTGGTTTCCATTTTATCTCGACGTTCCGTCGACTGGCGGGTAAGATAAGGGTAATGTATGCTGAGAGTTCGGCTTGTGTGGGCGATGAACGGCTGCTTGTAAACTTCGGAGCTCAGCTATTCGTCCTCATAGGCGTATCTGGTCTGCTTTGGTCGTAAATCATATGATTAATAATAATAATAATAATAATAATAATAATAATAATAATAATAATAATAATAATAATAATAATAATAATAAGCTGGTTCATTGCAGCTCGAAGGAACGCCGCAGCGCCGCAGCGATATGATCGGGATAAGTTGCCGTGCCTGGCATGGCATAGAACTCAGCGTTCCTTCTGACTGGCAGCAGTGCAGATCGACTGATCTGATGCTCCCGCTGTGGCCCTAATCTGTGGTCACGTTTTATCGCGCGTGCCTCTGGTCCGGCCTTCTTGGGGCCCTGCGGCTCCTGCTGGGGTGGGTCCGTTTCAGTGTGTCGCGCCGTGACACTGACATTACGTACACTTGGTTTTCAGATTCTGAAGTCAGCTGTGCCGGTGACCTGGGAGCTGGCCTCAGAGAGCTTCTCCGGGGATCTGCTGGTGCTGGTGAGTCGGATCGTGGATGTGGTTACTTCACAGCCACACCGCAGGCTACTGTACCGTGACTATACGCCTATAAAACAGGCACCACAGTCTGTACATTAATGCATGTTTTCTGAAGCAAAAATGCCTTAATTTCGTGAAATTAAGTTTGTAAGCCAGTTTCAAATTACGGGACATGTAATTGGTCCCTGCAAACGTCTTATCTTCAGCTTATGTTTGTAGGCGGACACAACTCTTAAGAAAAAACAGTCGCAGATCACTGGGTCCCTATACACAAAGCTGGTCACCAGCTGCAGGCGGTGACATTTCCAGTGGGCCAGCCCAACAGTGTCGCTGAAGCGAGCCAATCCTGTCGACGTTTCCCGGAGGGGGGATGACCAGTGGCCACAGCGGAGGAGCGGTGCCGGTGTTGCCAGAGACTCATGCAGTGTGTTTCCTGTGACCCCTGACGTGACAAAACTCCTCATCCATCAGCTGCTGTCGCTAAAGCGGATACATCGACGAAAGCCTGTCTCATGGTTCAGGAATCCTTTGAATTCATCTTCGAAAACAGCCCGCATTAGACATTTATCAATCAAAAGCCCTCCCGACTTACTCGGTCCTCGGAAGTTTTGAAAGCTGGAATATACTGACACTAGCCTGATGTATGCCGTTCGTAGCATGAATTCAAAAGTTATCACAAAGCTGTGATGGCACGTTTTTGCGATGCGATGGCACCTAGCTGGTTTTCTTCTATGATCCGCCTGCGCTGTACTGTTCGCGGGGCCTAGTGACCTGAGACGGAGCTGCGGCCAGCTGGCCTGCTCCGCTCCCTGGTGACCTGAGGCGGAGCTGCGGACCAGCTGGCCTGCTCCGCTCCTAGTGGACTGAGACGGAGCTGCGGCAGCTGCCTGCTCCGTCCCTGGTTGACCTGAGGCGGAGCTGCGCCAGTGGCCGCTCCGCTCCCTAGTGCCTGAGACGGAGCTGCGGCCAGCTGGCCTGCTTCCGCTCCCGGTGCACGCTGAGGCGGAGCTGCGCCAGCTGGCCTGCTCCGCTCCCTGGTGACCTGAGACGGAGCTGCGGCCGGCTGGCCTGCTTCGCTCCCTGGTGACCTGAGGCGGAGCTGCAGCCAGCTGGCCTGCTCCGCTCCCTGGTGACCTGAGGCGGAGCTGCGGCCGGCCAGCCTGCTCTGCTCAGCTCTACTCTGGCCCTCATTGTAATGAATCTGGCTCGGTCCGGCCCGAGGCGTCCCGCGCCGCTGCTCACTGCTGCGTTGCCGGCTAAGGAATTCGTTCGCGGCCGCCGAATGCCGACATGCATTCCGATACGGCTAAGTCATCGCCGTTATACCAGGACCGGGCTTGCGCCACCACCGCGCGCCGTCTCGGGGTTACATAAACGGCAGCGGGCTGCGGCCGCGGTCGGAACGTCAAGCCGCTCTGTGTTGATGTTTTGAGTGAGGGCCGCTGTCCTAAAGCTCCCAGATCATATGCTGTCAATAATGACCAATTGACGAGTGATCATCGATAGAATGTCACAAGGCAGCCGTCGCGGCCCGAGGTAACCGGGGTCGCAGTGAGGGCGGAAACAGCGGAGACAGCGGAGACGGCGGGAGACGGCGGGAAACGGTGGGAAACGGCAGGAAACGATGGGAGACGGTGGGAGACGTGGTAGACGGTGGGAGACGGTGGGAGATGGTGGGAGACGGTGGGAGACGGTGGGAGACGGTGGGAGACGGTGGGAGACGGTGGGAGACGGTGGGAGACGGTGGGATGGTTGGAGACGGCGGGAGACGGCGGGAGAGGTTGGGAAGACGTGGGAGACGGGGGGGGGGGGTTTGGGAGACGGTGGGAGACGGCGGGAGACGGCGGGAGACGGCGGGAGACGGTGGGAGATGGTGGGAGACGGTGGGAGATGGTGGGAGACGGCGGGAGACGGTGGGAGACGGCGGGAGACGGCGGGAGACGGTGGGAGACCGCGGGAGACGGTGGGAGTCGGTCGGCGGAGAATGAATGGTCATGGGTCAGCCAGCCCCGCTGTCACAATGGAAATGCCGATGACTGCGTGACATTGGCAATTTATCGGAAGTTGAACTGCTGAACAAAGAACGTGAGGATTCGTATTGTTTCCCCAAGACCCAACAAAAGTGCACCAATTTGTTAGTTGCGAAGGGATTAACTACACCAGTTATTGGACCGGCAAACTTGGCGCGCGCCTGGCATTGCCACCTTCACGGGAGAGACCGGCCAACACCTGTCACTTCGCGCCTGCCACCTTCATGGGAGAGACAGCGGTCTACACACACAGCTGCCACGGCGAGCCTGCAGAGTGCAGAGCTCGGCTGGTTCTGCCACCAGTTTGAGCCGCTCAGTCATTGGGTCATTGCAGACTGCAGAGCGCGGTGGAGGTGGTATTCAGCACGTCATGTGGTGGTGGCCGCCGGCTGTCGGAGAGAAAGAGAGAGAACTTCGGGTGACTGGCGAGGGAGGAGCTGCCAGCGGCGGCTGCATACCTCAGCAGCTGCTCAGCAGCTGTGCTGCCGTGGAGCAGCTGCCAGCGGCGGCAAACTTATCTCCGTCAACCCTGGGAAAGTCCACGGCAGGCGAGAGCGCCCCTGTGGCGGGCGGGGTCAGGGAGGGGGGACCTGTGGCCAGGGTTGCGCCGGTCGCTCCTTTACTGTCGAAAGTCTTCTCCAATTATCGCCTGCTGACAGATCGGGCCGATCCATCAGCTGGCGACCCAGCTGGATCCCTCCAGTCATCTGGGGCGCCCAGCGGGGTCACTCTGGTCATCTGGGGCGCCCAGGTGGATTCCCTTAAACCCCAATCAACAAACAACAAACCAGCTGGATCACTCTGGTCATCTGGGGCGCCCAGGTGGATCACCGGGCTCGGGTCAGGTCAGCCGGGAACAGCCGTCGTGCCCAGCTGGGTCATTACGGTCCGGATCACCACCTGAACGCCGTCCCGGTCCGGGAGGAGGCGGTGACAGCTCGGTATGGAGTGTACTGCAACGTCACAGAGACCGCGGAGAATTCTGCCGCCCTGCTGACCGCCGCCTGGTCCGTGTGTCAGCTGCCACCACCCGGGGTCACCACTGTCCTCCTCCCGCCGGGACCCTGGGCCACCACTGTCTCCTCCCGCCGGGACCTGGGGTCACCACCGCCTCCTCCCGCCAGGACCCGGGGTCACCACTGTCTCCTCCCGCCGGGACCCGGGGTCACCACTGTCTCCTCCCGCCGGGACCCGGGGTCACCACTGCCTCCTCCCGCCGGGACCGCCTCCTCCCGCCGGGACCCGGGCCACCACTGTCTCCTCCCGCCGGGACCCGGGGCCACCACTGTCTCCTCCCGCCGGGACCCGGGGCCACCACTGCCTCCTCCCGCCGGGACCCGGGGTCACCACTGCCTCCTCCCGCCGGGACCCGGGGTCACCACCGCCTCCTCCCGCCGGGACTCAGCATCTGACCACTGCAGGGCCGCCGAAGCCGCCTGCCGGGTCTCCGCCTGCCGGGTCTCCGCCTGCCGGGTCTCCGCCTGCCGGGGCCGCCTGTCGAGTGTGCCCGGCGCCAGAGGTGACGCTGCACTTTGTAGCTCCTGGCCTCTGGCGGCTCCTAGCGGCTCCTGGCCGGCAATTAAGGCCACCCGCAATCGTGTTGGGTGTCTTTTGCCGAGTGTCTGGATTTGGTGGCGGCCGCTGCTCGTGTACTGGCCGTTTATTTACCCTGTCCGTAACGGGATGGATCCTGGACCGGACACTGGAGCGATAAAACTGCGGCAGCTCATCTACACACATTTACATTCATGGTACATTTAACAACACACGAACCGTGTTATCGTGCGCTGTGATAACTACAGCCCCGAGAAACGCCGACTTATCTATACACTTGGGATTCGAGCGCGTGTAGATGTGTCGATTGTGCTCTACGGAACTGTGCTTCAGGGCCGGCCGCGTGGCTGAGCTGTGGTGTAGGTCCTGCTGTGGTGTAGGTCCTGCTGTGGTGTAGGTCCTGCTGTGGTGTAGGTCCTGCTGTGGTGTAGGCTCGGCGTTAAGCCGTGTTCAGACGGCCAAGCGGGATGTGCGCCAGCTGCCTTTGCTAAGTGGATTGTTTTGTCAGCTCGGCACAATGAGTGGAGTCTGTAATCTGTTCTATGGGGCCTATTCTTGGCCACCCGGCGCGGCTGGCCGTAAGAGTGTAGGTGGCGTGCCGGCGCGTCGGCCCGATTTGTTTCTGCCGTATCTGTAGGTATGTATGTATCTACATACACTCGCGGCAAATGGACGACCGATGAGCTCGAAATCATCCTGAGCTATATGCAGGTGGCATGACTCGGACATTCTTATTATTCAGACTTTCTATAAATCAATTGTTATGGCTTATTCTCATGTTTGCGATTATCATTCAGGCCGGGCTTATTGTTCAGCTTATGGTTCTTGTTTATCTGGGATAATCACGCACAAATGTTCTAGGGTTGTGAGTGAGCTTAGGTGGGTCTGTGAGAGTCAGTAGATGACTTCAACTGCCTCCTGTGATTAACCTCCGTCACGCGCGACCAGCACGTGTGACCTCGCCGCAGACGATCGTCTGCGTCAGTGACGTCACTATGTTAACATTCGTCTTGCCGATGCCGGTCGTCATTATGATGTTCTGCCTTTGGCGGCGTCTGGTACCGTCTGTGGCGGCGTCGCTCATCTCCTGCCGACTACATCAGTATACATCAGTCGCCGACTGCATCAGTTTACATCAGTCGCCGACTGCATCAGTCTACATCAGTCGCCGACTGCATCTCTCACCGAGTGGCAGCGCTGGGGGGTCGCGGCGGGTCGTCAGTGGCCCTCGTTACCTAGGTGTTGGTCGCTGTCGGGCTGATGTGGTGATCACTCGACCGCAGATCTCCCGTCCGGCTCTGCACGGATAAATACGACGATAGTTTCACGTCTGTGTTAGGCAGGGGGGGGGGGCGTCAGCGACGAGTCTGAGTCGAGATCAGCTCTCTGACTGGAGAGTGGTGCAGGGTCCGGAGCGGATAAATAGTCCTGTACCTTCACCTCAGCTGCCGGCCGATGAAACGTCGGTTTGAGATTGAGACCGCGCTGCCTGCAAGGGACAGGGACTCTCATCTCGAACCTGTCTGAACCAGGTACCCGCTGACAGTGTGTCTGGTGAGTGGTGAGGTGTTCCGCCGCCGCTGTCCGGGCGGAGCGTGGTACCGGACCCGGAGGTACAGTGAGCGCGGTGTTCTGATGATAAGCGCCACCTGGTGGGGAGCGGGCAGCGGCCACACCCTGTGACCTGATCATCAGCACACGGTACATACAGACGGGACCGGGACAGGCAGCGGCGACTGGCGTCGTGCTGAGCTGTTGATGTGCCGAGTCACAGCCGGCCCGGCTCCCTTCCCGCGGTCAGACAGGTGGCAATCAGCGGTCAGATGTAGCCAATCAGCGGTCAGATGTAACCCGTCAGCGGTCAGCACTGGCCGCTGACTGCTGACCGCTGACCAGTGGTCGCTTCACGGTGTCGCTCCCGGAAGGCCTGGTCTGGTCCGACTCCACCGGCTAACCGGTACCGAGAGATGGCATGCCTTCGTCTTACGGTGCCGCGATGTTCAAGGTCAATTTATGGACGTGTATGCAAATGGCCTGTGGGTCATTGACCCGTGGGCGGCGGCTCGCCCGGCCACCGCGGACTGTAGGCCGGGCAGTCCACGGTGGCAGGCCGGGCCGCAGGCGCCGGACGTAGTTGGCTCGATCAGAGGGGCATCCCGGTACCGGCTGAAGGCGCGGCAGTGAGAGCTGAAGAGATGTGAAGCTGCAGGTGCTGCACGTTACCGCACGCTGAGCTGAGCTGCGGCAGCTCGGCCGATTGACGAGCTGCGAAGCTCTAAGCTCGGGTGAGACTGCCGAGACACGTCTCTGAGCGGAACTACCGCTGGGCGATTTCGTGGAAGTCGGGACGGACGCCTGTTTGGATGCAGGGTGATACAATTCATGAGAGCAAAGGCGGTTCATTTATAGTCCGTCGGCGTTCTGGGAAGACTTCCTCGCCATTGATGATTTTAACCTTTTCATGAATACGTCGGCTAGTCGCGATTGAGCACCAGTTCGCTGAAATTATGTATGAAGCGAATTTACCCGTCTCGCGGGGCGGGCGGCGGTGGCGCTTCTGGCTTGTCTGATGCGAACAGGCTGCGCGGCGGGCGCCATATTTGCCATGAGCGACGTGGTACGACGCGGCGGCGGCGGTGGATCACTGGCCTGGGGCCGTATCGTCGCCGGCCATGTGGTGGTCCTGTCCGTCGGTCGGTGATCGGCCGCAGCCATAGACGGGGTAATGGCCGAGCCACCTGGCTGATCGTGTGCTCACTGATGGTGATTAGACCGCTGGCCTCGCTGGCCGCTGTCGATGACGAGAGGCCCGACTGGGGCAGGGCAGGCGCTGAGCTCCCTGAGCTGAACAGCGTCTCAATTGAACCTCTAATGACACAACACGGCGAGAAAAACAGCCACGAGACACCGGTTGACTCGTTTATTTTAAGACTTCAGGCAAAGACTGCCTTATTTGCGAATTTTATTAATTGCTTACTGTCACCGCTGTCACGCTGAAATATTGCCACCGCTGACCACCTGCCCACCGCGTCTGCCATGTTATAGTGAACCGTGTATGCAAGTAACACATCTCACCGCCGAATCTGTCGGTGATTGCGACTCGTGTATAGACGAACACATCTCACTGCCGCTCTGTCTGTGATTGTTGACCTGTGGCCCTCGGGCTCTCCACAGACGGAGCGGCCTGTGAAGGAGGCTCTGCTGGGACCGGACGTCACTGTGGAGACCCG
This sequence comes from Semibalanus balanoides, assembly GCA_014673585.1. NCBI lineage: Eukaryota > Metazoa > Arthropoda > Thecostraca > Balanomorpha > Balanidae > Semibalanus > Semibalanus balanoides. Next base: position 10,146 of record VOPJ01000371.1, read on the forward strand.
CTTCACCCGCCTGTCCAGCTCCTTCTCTGCACTGATGTTGTTCGCCGTCAAGTACTCCCACGGGCCACCGGTGGCCTACGTGCGGGCGGGCGCCTTCAATCAGCTGGATATACGACTCGGCGCTGAGCCAGGTCAGTGGTGAGGTCAGGTCACAGGCGTGCGTATCATAGAGAAGGTCACAGGTCACAGGCCTACGTCTACAGCCCCAGCCTTCAGCCAGCTTAACATCCAGGTTAACGGCGGGACAGGTCACGGTCAGTGGTAAGCTCAGGTCACATGTCAGGTCACAGGCGGATCATAGAGCAGCTCGCAGGACAGGCCACAAGACAGGTCACAGAACATATTACAGAACAGGTCACAAGACAGGTCACAGGTCAGGTCACAGGTCAGGTCACAGGTCAGGTCACAGGTCAGGTCACAGGTCATGCGTCACAGGTCAGGTCACAGGTCAGTCATCAGGTACAGGTCACAGGGTCAGGTCACAAGGTCAGTCACACGGGTACTGTTGGTCATTCTATGCGGTCAGGTGCACAGGTCAGGTCACACGTGTTCAGGCGTCACCAGGTCACAGGTCAGGTCACATGTCAGGTCACAGGTCAGGTCACAGGTCAGGTCACATGTCAGGTCACTTACTGGTAAATATGGGTGACACGTACAGTCGGTCTTTTACGTATCTTCCCTTTTATAGTTTCTAAAACTCATCTAATTTCGCTTATGTGTACATTAAGGACTGATTTAAGGTACCATGTTGTATCTATCTAGGTAGGTACACATGTTCCATGGTATCAGTCCTTTATGTACACAGAAGTGAAATTAGATGAGTTTTAGAAACTAAAAAAGGGAAGATAGATAATAGACCGGCTGTACGTAGGTCGCAGACAGATAACGCATGACTCGAGTCAAAGTCCCAATTCAGTTAGTTGCCCTCTCAGCTGGCTAAGTTTGACACATCATATCTCGAGCTTAGATCAGATAAAAATAGCTTTGGTCAGCTGCGATGCGTCCTTTCATCATGTATAGTGCTGGGTTTCAGCATGTCACTGATATGACTGAGCCCCCTCATCGTGACGTTGTGTCGCTCATGGGAACAGGCCTTCGTTCGGTGGTGCCGGCGGCCGCTTTGTTAGTGACGGCGGAATTACAGAGCCCCCGATCTGACTCCTAAAAACGAACGATACCCCATCACCACGCCGGGTGTGTAAACGACCCTGACGTAATCGTCTCCAGAACGTGCAGCGATTGTGGAGCAATGTCACCGATGATGTTTAGTTGTTCCGGTTGAGACTCGAGAGATAGATGGTATGGTAGGCAGAACAGTGATGGGATACGCAGCCCGTGTGAGTATGGTTTATCGAAGCTGGTGCGGTGCTGTAGTGATAGGTAACTGGCTGTTGTCTCATGGGGTACCTACTACCTAGTACCCAGTGGTTGGTAAGTACTACCTAGTACCCAGTGGTTGGTAAGTACTACCTAGTACCCAGTGGTTGGTAAGTACAGTCTGCCATTTCTCAGTGCTGCTCAGGAGTTGGAAATAGAAGCACCCGTGCTCTCGAGTCTCGACCCAGGAGGTACGCGTGAAAGCACTATTTATTTTACGTTGAGTGAGGATGGCGGTTTGGTTGTCATCTAAAAAGACAGCATTTGTCTGATATGTTGAGTAGCTGTGCTAGCATATTTTTGGTCCGAGAAACCGTTGGACGCATCCCGTTGGACGGTTCGTATAAGGGCTCACCCTGAAAATGCGATTGGAATTTGAATGTGACGAACCTGGTGTGCCTTGTAGTTAATAATTCACCGCATTTGTAACATAGAATGGTGTCTCTCACTTTGAGTGACGACTAGTCCGATAGGTCATATTAGGATCTACCATGGCGACATTCTGACTGAAAACCGGTAGGTATGCATCCACGATGTAACTCAAACGTTTCAACGTGCGTCTTCATTATCATTCTGCGAGGAGAGTATTTAAATATATTGACATATCAAAGCGAACCGAGTGAGAGCAATAGGTTTCTGTCATGCAGTTCATAGCTGATTCATCGCCCGCTCCCCAGCAACCGTACGGTAATCGAGCGGAAATGTATCGCTTCAGCTCATCGGCTTGAAAGCTAGGTAACAAAATACAATCTACGGCAAACATTTTTTAAGATGCTCGCTTAGTAGTACAGACATGGCATGTTGACGGCTACCTGTTGACATTAGTTTTTAGCCAACACCCATGAGCTGTTGATAGACTCAGACTCGACTCAGAAGTTTATTAAGATGATCCACAGCAAGCGTGTGGCCGTCACCACCTCTCGTCAGAAGATAAAAAGGTCGAATGGTCAGGTGGATATATTGTGCAACACAGTCACCCACACATTCATACAGGTCAAAATGAAAAGCATCTCTCACGGGCCCGGGAAGCGGCTAATGGGAGTCAGTCGGGTGCGGCAGGCTGAACCAGGATAGGGACAGGATAGGGATAGGAATTGTTCATAGTTGTAAGTATGGGAATATGAATGTTTGATTACAAACTTCTCTCGAGCATTCGTCTATTCGTATTCGGGGAGGAGAGGTATTAACTCTGGCTGACAGCACACTCACTCATAGTCACAAACTATTTGGCGATGATGCTGCATGCATTATGTTTGTTGACACCTACGAGTGGTTTGGTCAATGTGCACGGGCAATATCCAGTGATTTAAATTGTAATGATCGTCGGATACTGAATGCTTCGTTATAACAACGGGGAGGTCAATATTCGCCAATGAGGCGTGCAACTGCGATATACAAAGTTGCATTCAATAATAAGGAATTTAATTAAACATTTCGGCGGTGCAGGCTATTTTTGCACCAATTAGGTGCAGTTTGCAGAAAGCAGCGAACAATGACACGCCTCTGTGGTTACTGTTCTATTTATGTGTGCACCGCACATTTACATAATAGGCCTCCCTCAGAAAGAATCGAGTTAATGTATCATGACAATGTTGACCGCGGTGATTATACATTTAGTGCGCTTAAAATGGCACATGGAACGCAATTAAATGCTCATTAGATGGCATATCAGCATAGCTAGTAGCCCAGTTTTCCTTCTCGAAATGGCTCATAATGCAAATAATAACTTATTTATTTATTCATTTATTTAATAAACCACTGGGGGCTGTGCAAACGGTGTCCGTGTGAAGCACAGCTCGCCATCAGGTGGGCGGCTCGGGAGCCGGAGAGCAGCGCCGCCAGGTCTATGTTGGCACGACCGTGTGATGTGATGTGTAGGTACGGCTGATGTGATGTGTATGTACCCATGACGGTAGGCTGGAGTGGCTGATAATGCTGATCAGACTATCAGCCGGCACCGGTTATTGTCGGTGGAGTTGATATCCTGTCACTCAGACTCTGAGAACACGGTCTGAGCTCGGCTCTCACTCAGACTCTGAGAATACGGTCTGAGCTCTGTTACTCAGACTCAGACTCTGAGAGCACGGTCTGAGCTCTGAGCTCGGCTCGGCCGACACATGGCTGACACACTAATGACACCACTGACACACGGCTGACACACGGCTGACACACGGCTGAGGTCGTTAAGCGTCAGCTGACGTTGCGCCCGTCATGCAGCTGACGTCGTCTCCCAGTGACCCGTCTGACGCCACTGACGCCGTGTGATGTCACCTGACGGCATCCATCATCACACCTGGATAGATGGCGGTTTGTTTGATCACGAGACACGCGATGGTTTTCAGCGGGGCCAATTTGTTATATTTTGGATCCTCACCCGTCACCACCCGTCACCATCCGTCACCCGTCACCACCCGTCACTTCTCGTCACCACTCGCCACCACCCGTCACCAGCATTCCGTTCTGCCCTTGTACCGCTCCACTCTATTCCTCCCTGCAAGTGTCAGTTCAGTGGTTATATCTGTGTGACGCCTGAGACATGGCTGACTGCTGAGGGCCTCCAGCATCTGAGGCCAGCTCCCCTGCCTTCCCCGGCCAGCTGGCCTGGACCTGAGGCATGGCTGAGGTGCTCCAGCATCTGAGGCCAGCTCCCCTGCCTCCCCCGGCCAGCTGGCCTGGAGCTGTCGGCCGGCCACCCCGGCACAGGACCGGCGCTGACAGATAGGGGGCCCGGTACACTAACAAACACACGGCTACGGACAGAGTAGAGCGCTGGCCGCGGTGGCAGAGGCACTCACTCCCTGTGCCAGAGCAGAGGGAAATATCGACCAAAACTGGCCTGACACCAGCGCCGCAACTTGGGTAGTTATGTCGTGGAAAACAACACACTGCATTTTTCGATCAGAATTCCTTGGTCCAGCTGTCCTCAAAACCTGTCAAAAATAAGTGATGTTTTCGTCGTTTCTATGCGCCGTTTTTCGTCTCACAAGCTCAAAGCTTCCGTAATTGCTTCGTAAGTTGTTACGGATTTTTCCTCTGGCCCCCGGCCGCCAGCTGGCCGCGGCGTGTGGTGTGGCTGGGGAAGTGGAACAGCACTGCACCGCCCTAGCTTCAGTCCGACACTCCGACAGGCCAGCCACGTGGTCCTATTTACAGCAGCGTCCATCGGTGGCGGGCCGCAGCCCGCGCCGCTCGGCTGCTCGGCCGCTCGGCGGTGACATTTTTACGCCGCGATCCAGGTGCTGTGTCGGTTGCTACGAGACGCCGCGTTTGTTTAATCCCCTGGCGATGTGTGAGTTGATAGGGCTGGAATGGTGGCCCAGAGCGGGCACCGCTGTGTTACCGGGACACCCGGTTTATACTGGAGACTCCAGAAATCATGTACGTTTGAATTCCGCTATGTAGAACAATAAGCAATGATGTTATCGAGATCCACACACTACGCCGGCCGAAACTAAGGCCAAAAAATTATGTCAGTTGCTTTACATAGCATGAATTCTAACGCTCGAAGTTTGATTTATGTTGTGCCCAAAGACAGCGGTAACCTGGACTGTGAGAGCTGTCGCTATGGTCACTTCCGAGTTGATCTTGTGTATCCATATGTCGCTATGACTGATATTATTTGACCTGGCATCATGCGCATATGTGTCACTATTTCTGGTCCCTCTGTTTCTTGACCTCACCTGACCTCACCTGACCTCACCTGACCTCACCTGACCTCACCTGACCTCACCTGACCTCACCTGACACCACCTGACCTTACATTGTCTTACATGACCTTACCTGACGTCATCTGACCTTACCTGACGTGACCTTACCTCACCTGACCTTGCCTGACGTCACCTGTCGTCACCTGGCCTTACCTGACCTTACCTGACCTTACCTGACCTTACCTGACCTTTCCTGACCTTACCTGACCTTACCTGACATCACATGGACTTACCTGACCTCACCTGAACTTACCTGAACTTGCCTGACCTCACCTGACTTCACCTGACTTCACCTGACTTCACCTGACTTCACCTGACTTCACCTGACCTCACCTGACCTCACCTGACCTCACCTGACCTCACCTGACCTCACCTGACCTCACCTGATCTTACCTGACCTTACCTGACGTCACCTGCCGTCACCTGACGTCACCTGACGTCACCTGACGTCACCTGACGTCACCTGACTTCACCTGACATCACCTGACCTCACCTGACCTTACCTGACCTCACCTGACCTCACCTGACCTGACCTTACCTGACCTTACCTGACCTTACCTGACCTTACCTGACCTTACCTGACCTTACCTGACCTGACCTTACCTGACCTTACCTGATCTCACCTGATCTCACCTGATCTCACCTGACCTCACCTGACCTCACCCGTGTGCCGGTTTGTCACGATTTGACTGCCTCTGACACCTCACCCTGTGCAGTCGTGAGTCGCTATGGTCATTTTCGCTACCTAACCTAATCTGACCCTGTGAGTCCTGCCTGACCTGACCTGGCTTCGTATCTCCTCATGCCTGACTTGACCTGACCCCGTATTCCCTACCTGCCTAACCTGACCTTGCTTCTTCTGCGTGACCTGACACGGTATGTTCATGTGTCGCCCTGACCTGACCTGATCCTGTGAGTCGTGCCTGACCTGACCTGACCTCTGCCGCAGATGACGCGGCACCGGAGGATCCTCCACCGCCCCGGGAGCCGGCCGTGACCGACACCTCTCAGCCGGTGCTGACGGACGGAGCAGGTCAGTGGACGCTGCTTTTCGTAGCACACATTTCAACCTTCCTTATTTGTGTAGCAAGCTAATGTCAGTTCTGCTTGTCTCTGATGGAAACGTTCGACGTTCTGGGCTCATCTCCCGTTCTGTCCGGCGGAGGGCCCCGCCGCCAGGTGGCGTCCCGCCGCTGTGCAGCCCGCCCGCGCTATTGACTGCAGCCTACTGCAGATCACTGTCTGGTGTCTGTTGCCCGCTGTGGCCTCCTGTTGTTGAGGGGTGGTTCCCAGGACATGGCTAGTCAGGACAGTCTGTCTTGCCAAGGCCGAGGCCGGTCCCGGTGATGGATATGGTGACTACGGTCGAGTTCAGTGGAATATGGCGTCAGCTGAACGGAGGACCGGTCCACCCTGCAGACAGAATCAAGCCTCTCGCGGAGAGATGTAGGCCAATCGGAAACGAGTGGAAAGTTAGCAGCCGATTCGGACATTCGATACATTCTCATGCATAGTTAGCAGCCGATTCGAGACAGATCCACGAATGTATCGAATGTCTCGAATCGTCTGCTCACTATATATGTGCGTTGTGCATGCGTCGAATGTGTCGTTGTCGAATCGGCTGCTAACTTTACAATGTCTGCGAATGTATCGAATATGTCGAATTTATCGAACCGACTGCTAACTTTTCACTCGTCAATCTGCATTGTGTACCGAACCTTAAGCCCACCCGCCGGTGTGTACCGTGCACTCGTAATTGAGCAGGAGTGAGTGCGAGTTACGTTCAGTGTCGGGGGGGGGGGGGGCACTCGTCTATCGCGTCGCGCCCCTCCCCTGTCAATAGAGCCGTGTGCCTTGCTGTGTGTGTGTGTGTGTGTGTGTGTGTGTGTGTGTGTGTGTGTGTGTGTGTGTGTGTGTGGTGTGTGCTGTGTGTGTGTGGTGTGTGTGTGCGTTTTGTGGTGTGTGTGTGTGTGTGTGTGTGTGTGTGTGTGTGTGTGTGTGTGTGTGTGTGTGTGTTGTGTGTGTGTGTGTGCGCGTGTGGTGTTGCGTTGGTGGTGTGCGTTGTGCGTGCGCGTGTGCGTGTGCGTGTGGTGTGCGCGCGTGTGCTGTGTGTGTGTGTGTGTGTGTGTGTGTGGTGTGCGTTGTTGTGTGTGTGTGTGTGTGTGTGTGTGTGTGTGTGTGTGTGTGTGTGTGTGTGTGTGTGTGTGTGTGTGTGTGTGTGTGTGTATGTGTGTCGATGACTGAGCCGGTGGCCAGCCGATCCGCCGTCGATGTGTGGACTGAGATAGGCGATAACGTCGTGTCGCGGCCACACACCACACTGTCACAGCGCTGCGACTGAGCTGCAGCTGATACACTGCCCTGCCGTCTGACACCCCTACTGCTGCCGTGTCCGTCACTGTGGTGCAGCCGGGTGCAGTGTAGGGTACACCGTGGTGCAGCTGGGTGCAGTGCAGGGTACACTGTGGTGCAGCCGGGTGCAGTGCAGGATACACTGTGGTGGCAGCTGGGTTGCGTGGCCTGGTACACCGTGGTGAGCCCGGGTGCAGTGAGGGTACACTGTGGTGCAGCCGGGTGCAGTGCAGGATACACTGTGGTGCAGCCGGGTGCAGTGCAGGGTACACTGTGGTGCAGCCGGGTGCAGTGCAGGGTACACTGTGGTGCAGCTGGGTGCAGTGCAGGGTACACTGTGGTGCAGCCGGGTGCAGTGCAGGATACACTGGTGGTGCAGCCGGGTGCAGTGCAGGGTACACTGTGGCTGCAGCGGTGCGTGCAGGGTAACACTGTGGTGCAGCTGGGTACAGTGCAGGGTACACTGTGGTGAGCCGGGCCGTGCAGGGTACACTGTGGTGCAGCCGGGTGAAGTGCAGGGAACTGTGGTGCAGCGGGTGGGCAGTGCCGGATACACTGTGGTCAGCGGGTGCCAGTGGCAGGGTAACACTGGTGGTGCAGCGGTGCAGTGCACGGGTTACCCTGTGGTGCAGCCGGGTGCAGTGACGGGTACACTGTGGTGCAGCGCGGGTGCAGTGCAGATAACTGTGGTGCAGCGGGTGCAGTGCAGAACACTGTGGTGGCAGCGGGTGCGTGCGGATAACCTGTGGTGGCAGCCGGGTGCAGTGTAGGGGGGTTTTTTACACTGTGGTGCAGCCGGGTGCAGTGCAGGATACACTGTGGTGCAGCTTGGTGCAGTGCTAGGGTACATGTGGTTAGCGGGTGCAGTGCAGGATTACACTGTGGTGCAGCCGGGGGGCAGTGCAGGATACACTGTGGTGCAGCCGGGTGCCGTGCAGGGTACACTGTGGTGCAGCCGGTGGAGTGTTGGGTAACTGTGGTGAGCCGGGTGCAGTGCAGGATACACTGTGGTGCAGCCGGGTGCAGTGCAGGATACACTGTGGTGCAGCCGGGTGCAGTGTAGGATACACTGTGGTGCAGCCGGGTGCAGTGCAGGATACACTGTGGTGCAGCCGGGTGCAGTGCAGGGTACACGAACCGTGCGATGTGGGCGGGTGGCCTGATGCTCTGATAGTCAGCTATCAGTGCATGTGCACTGAGCAATCACTCGGTTGTAGGTGTTGGACTTTGAAAAGCAGAGAGTTTGCAGCGTATTGTTTCCGCGTTTAATTAGTTTTTTACATTTCTTCAGACAGGCTTTGTGGGCGTCGCATAACTACACAAGTTGACACGTAAAACACAAACAAAATCATCATCATTCTGCACACGAGGTATCGACAACCTGTCGATGCCAAGCATATCGCTCATCCATATTGTAGACCGAGCCTGGTGTTGCCATCGTAAGGTCCATTTCTGCTGTCAGTTGTTGACTGATCAGTTCTCTATTCGTCAGTACGCTATCAGAATGCGGATAATATCTGTTTTTCTGTGTAGGTATGTCGGTGTGTGGTGTGTCCGTCTCTATGTGTGTGGTTTATCAGTGTGTCTCTGTCTGACCCGTGTCTCCACATCTCTCGGCAGGCTCTGCCTCTGTCATCAGTGTGTCTCTGTCTGACCGTGTCCCGTGTCTCTCGGCCAGGCTCTGCTCGTCCATCATGTGTGTTCTCCTGTTCTGACCCGTGTCTCGTGTCCTCTGGCAGGCTTGCCTCCGTCATCAGTGTGTCTCTGTCTGGCCCGCGTGTTCCGTGTTCTCGGCAGGCTTGCCTTGTTCATCAGTGTGTCTCTGTCTGACCGTGGTCTCCACATCTTCGGCAGGGCTCTGCCTCTGTCATCAGTGGTGTCCTCTGTCTGACGTGCTCCGTGTCTCTCGGCAGGCTCTGCTCTGGTCATCAGTGTTGTCGTCTGTCGGCCGTGTCTCCGTGGTTCTTGGTGGCTCTGCCTTGTCTCAGTGTGTCTCTGTCTGACCCGTGTCTCCACATCTCTCGGCAGGCTCTGCCTCTGTCATCAGTGTGTCTCTGGCTGACCTGTGTCTCCGTGTCTCTCGGCAGGCTCTGTCTCTGTCATCAGTGTGTCTCTGTCTGACCCGTGTCTCCGTGTCTCTCGGCAGGCTCTGCCTCTGTCATCAGTGGTGTCTCTGTCTGACCGTGGTTTCCGTGGTCCTCTCGGCAGGCTCCTGCCTCTGTCATCAGTGTGTCTCTGTCTGACCCGTGTTCTCGTGTCTTCGGCAGGCCTGCCTCTGTCATCAGTGTGTCTCTGTCTACCCGTGGTCTCCGTGTCTTCGTAGCTCTGGCCTCTGTCATCAGTGTGTCTCTGTCTGACCCGTGTCTCCGTGTCTCTCGGCAGGCTCTGCCTCTGGCCAGCTGCGCCGCTCCGTCTCCGTCTCCTGTGCTGACGGTCGGCTGACGGTGGCCGTTCCTGCCGCCGCCGCCGACGCCGTCTCGGTGGGCCTGCTCCATCTGGACGACTGGGGCTGCGTCTCACACAGTAACGGCTCGCACCTGGTGGTCAGCGGGCCTCTGTCGCAGTGCGGCACCGGACGGCGCGAGGACCGCGGCCTCACCGAATACGTCAACACGGTACGATTGGGAGGCAGCCGTCACCGTGGCACTGGGGGGCTTGTTATGAGGCTTTGGAAACCTGCTTAGCGCCGCCACAGCGGTCTGAGAAAAATGATGGGTTGTCGGGTGAAGACACACAGATCACTGTCAAGAGGAAACCTCAACACTCAGGACAGAAAAATGTCTGCGGCTGGCTAGCAACCGAAACCGCAGGGCCTGTTAGAAACGCTTCACATTTACCGCACAGTTATTTGCCTCCAGAAGCAAAGTGCCCGTCGGACTTGGCTCAGTTACGTTAATTTGATGCCACGGGGCTGTTTTTGGTCCTGTGCGAACCGGGGACAATAGCGTGAAGGGTGTGGCACGCCGCCGCGCTGTACACTGAGCGATGACACGTTTGACAGACACGTTTGACATCGGTGGCCTGTATGTGCTGTCAGAGGCGGTGGTATGTGGTGTAACAAGGGGTGTGAGGTGTGACCGGGGGGGGGGGGGTGTACAGGCATGGTCTGTGGGCCGGGTGACGGTGAGTTGTGATCAGCGGCTGATGAGAGCCGTGAAGTGGTATGAAAAACACCCTCAGGCCCTCGATCGACTTTAAGTCGGCAAGCCAATTGGACTTAAAACCGACTGAACCAAGTGAGTCAGTGAATGCTATATTAACCTTATATAACAGTACCTATCTACATTTTTTATCCCATCCTTGCTCACAAAAATGTAGGGCAAATTTTGTAATGTCATGACATGAACTGAGTATGTGCTATTTTGTGCTCATCACAGACGCCACTGGCCTCACATTACGATGAAGTCGAATATGAGTCACGACGCGTTTGGTGAGTCATGACATGCTGATGGTGGACAAAGATACATTGGGGGCTGCTAATGCATCGGATAATATACCAGTTCATAACTCAATGTCTTGTAATCGGCCATTCGTTAAACTCAGTTTGTGTTTGCCGAGAAACGCGACATTTTCGCCGAGTCATTGGAGCTTGCGGTTCATGGCATGCTTCGATAAACATACGGGTCAGTATTGTTTAAACGGCAGGCTGTGGCTGGTTCAACAGAGCTGCAGCGTCAAACATGCCCTGACCTGAACACTTACAGTGATATGAACCAGTGGACTGCACGCTGTACCTTGTACTGGCAGTGTGTGTGTTGTGGGAGGGGGGGGGGGGGGGTGTCAACGCACTGCCATTCACGTGACCGGCTCCTGCAGTGAGGCGCCGTTGGAGTGGCCGACCACTCTTAGTAGCGTGAAGGAGGTCCTTCCGGAGACAGGTCGAGGAGTCTCGGGTACTGGGAGGGGAAGAAGGGGGGGGGGTGTAAAACTAGCGAGACACTCAGCGAGAACGTATGAGGGAAATTCAATACAACCCGGCACAAGCCACTCCTCAGCGTGAATATGGACAAGTTTAATTGACATTTATCCGACGACCTGCGTTTCTAAGGAACCTACGACCAATACATTCCGTCTGTTGTCTATTGTCGCGTGAATTGAAAAGTTGCCGCCGCTGTCTCGCCAGTTTCGGTTGGTATGTCGGTGGCCTGTGCCGCTGCACTGGGCTGCTTCAGTTTCGGTTGGTATGCCGGCGGCCTGTGCCGCTGCACTGGGCGGCTTCAGTTTCGGTTGGTATGTCGGTGGCCTGTGCCGCTGCGCTGGGCGGCTTCAGTTTCGGTTGGTATGTCGGCGGCCTGTGCCGCTGCACTGGGCGGCTTCAGTTTCGGTTGGTGTGACGGCGGCCTGTGCCGCTGCACTGGGCGGCTTCAGTTTCGGTTGGTATGTCGGCGGCCTGTGCCGCTGCACTGGGCGGCTTCAGTTTGCGGTTGGTGTGTCGGCTGGCCTGTGGCGCTGCACTGGGCGGCCGTTCAGATTCGGTTGGTTGTCGGCGGGCCCTGTGCGCTTGCACTGGGCGGGGCTTCAGTTCCGCCCTGTTTAGCCAGCCTTTCCCGGTTGGTATGCCGGCGGCCTGTGCCACTGGCCCTGGCGGCTTCAGTTTCGGTTGGTTATGTCGGGGCCTGTGCCGCTGCACTGGGCGGCTTTCAGTTTCGTGTGGTATGTCGGCTGGCCTGTGCCGCTGCACTGGGCGGCTTCAAGTTCCGCCTGTAATAGCCAGCCCAGTTTCGGTTGGTGTGTCGGTGGGCTCTGTGCCGCTCACTGGGCGGCTTTCCTTCGGTCGTGTGTCGTCGGCCTGTGCCGCTGCACTGGGCGGTCTTCGGTTCCGCTGTATAGCCAGCCAGTTTTCGGTTGGTGTGTCGGTGCCTGTGCCGCTGCCAACTGCGGCTTCAGTTTCGGTTGGTATGTGGCGGCTGTGCCGCTGCACTGGGCGGCTATCCCGCCTGTCTATAGCTGCAGCCCTTCCGGTGTGGTAAATGCCGGCGGCCTGTGCCACTCACTGGGCGGGCTTTCAGTGTTTCGGTGTAATGTCGGCGGCCTGTGCCGCTGCAACTGGGCGGTTCTTCAGTTTCGGTTGGTAATGTCCGGTGGCCTGTGCCGCTTGCACTGGGCGGCTTCAGTTTCGGTTGGTATGTCGGCGGCCTGTGCCGCTGCACTGGGCGGCTTCAGTTTCGGTTGGTATGTCGGTGGCCTGTGCCACTGCACTGGGCGGCTTCAGTTTCGGTTGGTGTGTCGGCGGCCTGTGCCGCTGCACTGGGCGGCTTCAGTTTCGGTTGGTGTGTCGGTGGCCTGTGCCGCTGCACTGGGCGGCTTCAGTTCCGCAGCTGTCGCAGCTCCCAGTCGAGCTGTCACAGCTCCCAGTCGAGCTGCGTGTCGCCGATCGGCGGCATTGTTAACATAGCCGGACTGGTTCGGCCGAGTAATTAGGTGGGGGCTGATGTATTGTGATGTGTGAGGGAGGGGGAGGGGGTAGGTGACGTGACGCTGACAGAACGTGCGTAGCCGGACTGGTTCGGCCGAGTAATTAGGTGGGGGCTGATGTATAGGGGCAGGTGACGTGACGCTGACAGAACGTGCGCCGTCCGACCCCGCCGCGCCAGAGACAACCGCCAGTTCTCTGAGGAGGCGTCTGTGTGGGAGGTATAGTAACGATGTTCCTCTATTGTGCGGAATGTTGTGTAGAGATGCGTACGAGTAGTTACCTCGTTACAAATAGTGGTTATTTTTAGGGTTTGATTATTGATAGGCTATGAATGCGTTATTCATTTGATTTTACATAGTAAGAGGATTGTCAAAACACGTTTCTCTGCACTGGGCGATCAGCCAGTCTGCGTTCTGCAGCCACGGACCTGGTTCGCGAAGTGTAACGTCTCACGCGTTCTGCAGCCACGGACCTGGTTCGCGAGGTGTAACGTCTCACGCTGTTCCAGCGAGGGATTGCTGTGCGGCTATCTGCGGGCGGACGACCACGGTGGGCTAATCCGTCAGCTCAACAGCCGGCTGTCACATTGCTGAGTCGATCACGTACTTAGCGCTGAAAGGAGCGACCGTCAGACAAAAAATACCCCGCCACTTTGTCTTCTTAAAGGCCGAGTTGAAACTGTTGCTACGTTTTCTACCTATATTACTTACACCTATTATGTTTTACATTATACCACATACTCGTACATGCTTCGCTGAAGCAATGTTAGATGTCGAAGTCGTGACGTGTGCTCCTTGTAAAGCGAACCGTTGTGGCGTTTCATGTTTCCACCTTTGTTCCCAAACTTGCATTGGTCACAAATCACAATCATAGTTGTTATTGTTTTAGCAGGGTTTGGCATTACTACCCTGCGTATTCTCACGGTGCTATGTTGACGTGATATATTGCATAGCGGCCACAACCTGCGGGATCAAAGCTAAATATAGACACGTCGAAACCGAAATATACTTATTGCAAGGCAGAAATACTTCAGCCGAGGGAACTAACCATGTGTACAAACAGATGGAACACGAATTCATTTGTACTTGAACGTTTGGCTATATGATAGATTCATAGCGTTTGGTTGTCGACAGGTGTACCAATCTAATAATAAAGTGTTCCTAGTGATAGCAGACATTAGCTTCGTAGCTTGCTTTTATCGGATTCTGGAAGTTTTACGGCATTTTAACGGCTTGACAGAAATACCTCCGGTAGTTTCCCACGCTGCCAATAAGGCATTTGTGGCATTAGCAGCTTTTTTCTCACAGTTGCAAGCACGCTAGGTGCTGCCTACCGCAGTGGCTCTCATTGTATAACATTAACTGAAGCAATAGTGTCGATGTGAGGGAAACTCCCTACGGTTGTCGTATGACATGGGCTATGTTGACTGTAGCCGGAAGGAGATAACACAAACGCGACGACAGTGACGCGCTGGTGCCACTTATGATGGCTGGCGACCCTGAGCCTGGTTGTTACGGGGAGCGATCTGGCGCAGGGGCAGGATTCCTGTCTTCTGTGCCGGTGACCCGGGGTCAAATCCCTGGGCCGTCCGCTGAAACAGTCGCCCGGCCGCCCATAATAAGTAACCTCAGAACGGGTGAGAGTTCCAGCACTATGATCCCAAGAGGATGCGGTGCTTGGTCCACAAACCAAACCAAACCAAACCTGGTTGTTACCAATACAGGGGTATTTTAGCGCGTTGGTCCCACGTCGGATCGGGACTGGAGCGCCTCTACGCTCCACCACGTAATCCGCTCATCTCTCGAAGCGCCCGGAGTCGCCGGG
>VOPJ01000389.1:0-16134 GCA_014673585.1 Semibalanus balanoides
AATGTTTTTACTGATAATGCAAGCGGTTTTATAAGTAACGTCTATATGGTTCTTGGGCTTATAAATTGTGAATTGTACTCCTAAAACATGTGCCTCTCCCTTGGTTAGCTGATTTATAAATACGCCACTGTGAGGAACCATCCTATCCTCTCTTCCCTTACCTATGGCACCACCCTTCGTTGGTGCTCAACGATGGTGAGCTTGGACTTTTGTGGTCAGGAGCAGAGGAAGGCGAGGAGTTAGGGCTAAATGTATATTTTTGACGTTTTTACTATGAAACGGAAAGCATCGCTTAAAATATAATGCAATTTTGCTTGCAGTGCAGTTAATGAACTACCGTGAGATGTGCATGAATACTGCACTTTCTGGACAAACGAACTCGATCATGAACTCTTTGAACAGCACGAATAAACAACCAACCATGCCACCGTTCGCGAACTGTTTGCACACAAATGCACAAGCTGAAACACTGATCCAGGTTTAAGTGCTGCCCAAATAATTGTCAGCGAGGGTAACGCGTCGGGTGTGGGTGGGGTAGAAGTTTGCTTATAGCACGAGTCATCGAATCCGTAAAATTATAATCTAGTTAAAAGTTTTGGTGGTCTGTCATATCGAAATAGTTGCTCGGCAAGGATATGAAGCGTCCACAAACAAAGTTGTTAACGAACACTTGCGCATATGACTAATTGCACTCAGTCAAGCGAGACCAACCGTGATCAGATCAACAGACACGAAAAATAGAGACACATAAATACAGGCAGACACAGAGACAGAGAGACACAGCGACAGAGAGACACAGAGACAGAGAGACACAGAGACAGAGAGACACAGAGACAGAGAGACACAGAGACAGAGAGACACAGAGACAGAGAGACACAGAGACACAGAGACAGAGAGA
Organism: Semibalanus balanoides; assembly: GCA_014673585.1. Taxonomy (NCBI): domain Eukaryota; kingdom Metazoa; phylum Arthropoda; class Thecostraca; order Balanomorpha; family Balanidae; genus Semibalanus; species Semibalanus balanoides. The sequence continues at coordinate 899 of VOPJ01000389.1, forward strand.
CACAGAGACAGAGAGACACAGAGACAGAGAGACAGAGAGACACAGAGACAGATAGACAGAGACAGATAGACAGAAAGACAGACACCGACACAGACAGACTGACAGACAGACAGACAGACAGACACCGATACAGACAAGAGGGTCAGAGTCTGACACACCCACCTGTACCTGTAGTGCGGTGAGGGGCCGGACCGGGCCAGGTCGGGCCGGGCGCCGCTGTCGGACGGCCACGCTCCGGATCCGTGATAGAGGCCGGGGCGCCGGCCAGCCTGACGGGGTCGAGTAGGGGGCCGCCTCTGGCAGTCTCCCCACTGCAGCAGGGCGCCCATTGGCCAACGGCGGCGGCCAGCGGCGGCGGCCATCATGGCTCGTGCAACGTCAGGACAGCCGGTGAGAAAAAACACCGTCCGCGCCGGGCCGACGCCGGCCGCCGGTGCCCAACGACGCATGCGCAGACGGGGGTGCCGCGTGTTGATTCGACCACGCAGCCGAAATGGAACGCGCTCAAACCGGTGAAATGGCGGACGAACGGCCCACCGCGGCATCCAGGGTTCTCTGCTAACTCGGCAGACACTCCGGGGCTCCCTGGGCCGGCCCAGAGCGACAGGACCGCGCGGCAGGAGATGCTCCTGCGAAAAACGGTCAGCGATAGACTCAGTACTTGGATATGCGCTGGATAAACTGCTCACTTGTGGGATATGAATGATAACAGTATAAATGTGGATTCAGATTCAAATTTGATGTTGCAAGAAATGAAATGCATTCAAGATGCTGAAAATATAACATGATGCCCTCAGCCTCGTAAATTGTTGGTCAGCGTCATAAAGTATTATTTTTAACGGAACATTATTATCTCCAGGAACTTTGTGCAAGTTAACAACCAAACACAGTTTCCTTGCTTCCTCTCTTCGGAAAGATCTTAAAACGTATCGTTTTGGATGAGCTGTTTCACCATGTGTCCCTATTGTTACGTGACGGTTTTATCCCAGGCAAGTCTTGTTCTACCAGCCTAGCAGTCTTTCCTAAGACTGCATGGGACGGGTACCAGACGGATGTCATATATACAGACTATACGGCCGGTTTTCAAAGTGTTAATCACAAACTCATAATTCACAAGCAAAGACAGTCCTATCATGTGCAGGATATTGCTCCCAGATGGTTTGTCTCGTTCCTGTCAGATAGACGTCAGATGGTGATCGGTAACGGCAAAACTTTCGACCGGAAACCAGTAACATGTTCCAGAAAGTTCTCTCCTGGCCACAGTCCTTTTTGCACTCTATATTAACGACTTCCCTCTTGGCATTCGCTCCGGCTGTACTCTTTACGACGATGACGTCAAAATTTTCTCGAAAAATTGAGTCGCCCGCTGACGGATTGGTAGCCTGGTCCGTTAAAGGGAATGCAGCACACTTGGGAAAAGTGTGTATAATGATGGAGAAGAGTGCCCTGATTAACAGGTTCTGGCATTCATTTTTGCGAAAAAGTCGCAACTTAATTGTAATTTGGAAAAATAGTTAATATGTTTTTCAACATGTAACGTCACAACAATCCTTGCGTCACCAAAACGAATTGTTGACGTCACAAATAAGGCATCGAACAGGCAAAAGTCGCTCCTTGAATCAGATATGTAAAAAACGCATACTACTGCGTTCGCTGGTTCCCGACTCGCGAGTAATAATTGGACGCGATTAAACATATGTGTAAATGTTTGCACTATAGGTCTTGTAAGAGTCGGCTGTTGAAGTGATGTTGCGTGAAAGCATACCCATAAATGTCCTTTTTGCATAAATAAATGTGATCTACCTACCCATTAATGTGTTTTTCAGCGGTGTGTGAAATGGTGGATGTCAAATAAATGCGTGCATGTGCATTATGCAGTGAATATTGCAGCTTACCGGTTACGTACGAGCCACCCATCAAGAGTTGGGTCTCTTGAAGACGAGTGTCTGTATTATATTTTTCAATTAGAAATCCAATGTAAATTAGCAAAGTTATAGCCAATAATGTTTATGGCCCATCGAGATTGTTCGCGGGCAAAAGCACACTGTCACATATTTGATGATATGTTGCATGAACACGACTGGTCACCCACCAGTACATTCGTCTTCTCATTACATTTATATTGGTAATTTTGAATTGGAAATCGGTTCACAATTGACGAAGATATTGATTTACAACTATATTACTTTACCAGAGTGAATTTGCTCATTGTGTGATTTTCCCAATTCAGTAAAATTAATTAGATAGTACTGCATATGCTTCTATTGCGGAGAATGTTGCAGCTATACCGGTACGGGCCACCCATCAACAGTTGGGCCTTTAAAAGACCAGTGTCTGTATTATTTTCAACTGGAAATCCAATGAAAATTAACAAAGTTACAGCCAATAATGTTTATGGCCCATCGAGATTGCTCGCGAGCAAAAAAAAACATATCATATATTTGATGATATGTCGCATGAGCACTGACAAGTCACTCATCAGCACATTTGTCGTCTAATGACATTTATATTGGTGATGTTTAATTGGAAATCGGTTCACTATTGACAAAGATGGTTACTTACAACTTTTACCACACCAACATTTCAATAGTGCATGCGCTTCTATTGCGGAGAATATTGAAACTAAACCGGCACGAACCATCCATCAAATGTTTTACTTTTCAAGACGATTGTCGGCATTATTTTCTATTTGAAATCCAATGAAAACTGACAAAGAAAATGTTAAATCATTTCAAAATTGACCAAGTCGGTACCTTTCGGTGGCGGACGGTTCAAGGGTTTAAATAGTGAAAACGAAGTGCGGTAGAAATCACTGTGAAGTGCCTACCTATGACGTATGCGAAACGTCACGTAATTTGTCTTTTTAATATATGCCAAAATATCCCCAACAGTTTTTGCGTTAAAATTCAGCAACTAGGTCGTTTTGGAAGGACAAATTCCGATTTGCAGGTTTCTCAGTACACACGAAAAACTGGCTATCTCAGTAAAAAATAATGTGAAAGGTGCTATATTCCCTTGAAGTTAAATCCCATCAAATGCGAATCGTTCACGATGACCATCAGGCGCGCGCTCATCCAGACTAACTACTTCATCAGCGAAGCGGATCTAGAGCATATGTCTGAGATGAGAGACCTGGGGGTCGTTTTTGACACTTTGCTAACTTTTGCCTCTCATATTTCGAACATTGTAAGCAGAGCAAACCGTCCATTGGGTTTGATGGTTCGGTCATTTCAAACAGGATCAAAAGGCTCTAAATTAAATCACGCAGCCTTGCAGGCAGCGTACTTTGCTAATGTTCGCTCGATTTCAGAGTAAAGCAGTGTGATCTGGGCGGGGGCGGCCGATCCCCACACAGTGCGGGTTGATTGAGTACAGCACAAATTTATAATAGGTATGGCTTCTAAATCACACTTCTGGTCGGACCTCCTCTGTTTCATATGGTGACCAGCAGCACCACTTTGGCATTCCATCCCTAAAATCTCGGAGAGTGCACCATGACATTATTTTCTTCCGAAACGTTGTCCGGGCCAAATATGACTCTTCAATTTTGTTGCACTCTTTATCTGTGCACGTGCCTGCTCGATCGACCTGCACGCCAATTCAATTCACTGTGCTCCGAGCACGAGTGATCACCGTAAGATCTGGGTTGTACTGCAGAGCCACACGACAAATAAAATGTACTTGCTTAGAATGAACAAAGAGTTACCTGCAGCCAGGGGCGGGGCCACCCAGATTTTACTGGAGGGGGCAAAGTCGAATAGTGGGGTCTCCTTATCTATCCAGGGCTCCTCCCCCAGGGGCTCCCGCTGTAGGAGGCCTCATTGACTTTGGGGCTATCAAAAGGATAGCCGATGTTGTTGCATTCTTTAATGGTAACACATGGCGATATCTACCTATGGTCTGGTATCCGAAATTCGGAGCACCAACATTAGCTGACCCACTTTTCTGTGATGCCTCAAACCGGCGCTCTCTGCTCGACTACATGTTCTGCGCGAGTGTGGACACCGGTTTGTATGTCAGATAATGTATTTTTACTTAGAATAGCTATTAGTTTGAAGGTGCATACGATGAATTCACATTATGGGCATTGGTTTGATCAACTTATATTGTTTTTATGATGTTATCTTTAAATACTATAATATTGACTAACAAGCACTATCACAAACGATGTTGTGTAAGATACATGGATGAACTGGGACAAACAATTAGACAATACAAAGCACGTAGACAAAATCGTCGTCAAGAAAGCGGGCGGTGCCTTTGAACGGCCAATTCCAGCGTGGAATAGGGCTCCATTTCCAAGGTGAAAGGTTAATTGCCAACGGCTGAAAGCACCGTTACAAGGATGGAGAATAATGTGGCAGGTAGGCATGAGCCATACAGACTTTTAGAAAGCTGGTAGTTGTAAGCTGAGGGGTTCTGCATTTCAGTCTTTAAAACCAATCGACACCAGTTGGAATCAGACTATATGAAGATTTTTTTTTATTACCAAGCGCCGAAACTTTTAAAAGATACGAACCGCGGAGCGGGTCGAAATGTGAATATTATGCCCTGACAATGCTATCATTTATCCTGTCGCTTGCGTATAGTGCGACTGCGGTACCTAAACGTTATTTTTGCTTAAAAGTGCTGGTTAAGAAGTGATAAAGCAGCTTTGCCAATAAGGATATAGATAGAAGATTAACTGTATAATACACAATTAAAATGCGCCTCAAACGTTGCGATTTTTTATTCAGTTTTCACTCGTATACAATTTGATTTGTATCATGGCGCCGGAAGCGGGGCGCGAAAATTTTTGATTTGTTGTCGACAATGGTCTCATGTAAGCTAGATAGACCAGGGCGAACAGGAGATGGCCGATATAGGGCATACCCTTGTTAAGTTGGTGCTAGGTTAGATATAAATTTAACAGCGTGGGATCGCCCCCCCCCCCGAGCGTTTCTCGCTTATGGTGGCCGTGGGCGGCCGGAGGGCGCAACTTTTGTGTTGCGCACCCTCTGACTGAAATCCTTGATCCGCGACTGAATTAAAATTATATAATGTGAAAAAAAGGCCCATCCATAATGAAGTCGGACAAATCCGACAGCTTAGACTATTTTATGTAGTTTTAAGGGGCCAATTTAGTGCCAGGCTCCTGCCTAGTATGAGGGCCTCTTGTCCTGGTCTCGGGAGCCTCCTGTCTAGTACGAGACATTCTAGTCAGTACTGGGGGCGGAGCCTCCTTTAGTATGGGGGTCTACATGTCTATACTGGGCCTTCCTGTCTAGTACGGGGTAGGGGCCTTCCTGTTTAAGTATGGGGCTTCACTGTCAGTACTGGGAGGTCCTCCTGTCTAATAGGGGGACTTCTGTATAGTACATGGCCTTCCTGTTTACGTATGTGGGCCTCCTGTTTAGTATGGGGGCCTATGTCCAGTACTGCGGCTCCTGTCTTTACTGGGAACCTCTGGTTAGTATCAGGGTTTCTCTTTAGTATGGGGGCTCCTGTCTAAGTACGGGGCCCTGTTAGTACTGGGGGCTCTGTCTAGTACTGGGGGTATCCTGTATGCTGTTTAGTGTTAGTATGGGGCGTCTTGTATATCTACTATGAGGGTATATGAGGGTATCCTGTCAGTCAGGGCCTCCTGGTCGTTAGTAACTGGGTGGCTCCTGCTTAGTATGGTGACTCCTTTTATGCCTGAGCCTCCTGTCTAGCCACGCACGTGGGGCCCTCCTGTGACACCTGCACTGGTGGCCTCCTGTTAGCACTGGCACTGGGGCCTCATGTTTAAAGCACTGGTCACTGAGGCTCCTGTTAGCACTGCACTGGGAGCCCTCCTGTCTACACTGCACTGGCGGACCAACGGTCCGTTAGCAGGCACTGGGGGCCTCCTGTCTAAAGCGTGCACTGGGTGGCCTCTGGTCCTTAAGCCTGCTGGGCCTCCTGTTAGAACTCCTAGAGTCAGGCGGCCTACTCCGGACTGAGGGGCCTCTTGCTCTAGTCGCACTGAACGGGGGCCTCCTAGTTTAGCACTGCGACTGAGGGCCTACTGTTAGCAAGATCACATGGGCGGCCCCCTAGGTCCCCCTTCCTTTCATGACTGGATAGCATAGCACGCAGCTAGGGGGCTCCTGGTTACGTTACACTGGGTGTCCTCCTGTTAGCACTGTACTGGGGGCCTCCTGTTTAGCACTGCACTGGGGCCCTCCTAGTTTAGCACTGCACTGAGGGTCTCCTGTTTTAGCATGCCATCTGGGGGCTCCTTCTAGATGCACTGGGGGCTACCGTCTAACCTGCAAGCTGTCGGCGGTCTTGTCAGCAATGCACGGGGGCTCTACCTGTTTAGCATGCACTGGGGCCCCTGTTAGCCTGCACTGGGGCCTCCTGTCCTGAGTACTGCACGGGGTTTCTGTTAGCATTGCACGGGGGCTCTAACTGCTTACGCACTGCACGGGGGCCTCCTGTTTAGCACTTGCGCAATCATGGGCTCCGTCTACACTGCACTGAGAGGGTCCTGTCTAGCACTGCACTGGGGGCCGTCCTGTTAGCACGCACTGGGGCCTCCGTTTACGCCCCTGCGACATGGGGGCTTCTGATCCTAATGACTCAGGGCTCCAGTCCTCTCGGTCCTGCTGGGGGGCTACGTTGTCTATGACATTAGCAACTGGGGCGGGCGTCCGTCTAGCACTGGCATGGGGCCTCTGTCTAAGCCTGCAAAGTCGGGCCTCTGTTTTAACACACTGACACTGGGGCCTCCTGTTTACACTGCACGGGGGCTCCTGTTTAGTACGGGGGCTCCTGTTAAGTATGGTGCATCGCTGTTATTATTGGGGGCCCTGGCTTGTAACTGGGGCTTCTGTCTAGATGGGGCTTCAGTTTCAAGTAACTCGAACCATAACGGGAGGAGGCTCATGAGCTTGAGTATAAATCAAGAGGAGATATAATAGGGGACTCTGTTTAAGTACTGGGGTCGCTCCGGTCTAGTACTGTGGGTCTGGTCTATGTGAGACTGGGGGCTCTCCTGTTTCGGCAGTACTATCACAAGGGTCTCTGTATACCTGGAGAGGGCACCTCCCGGTCTAGACTGGGGAGGGAGCCCCTGTCTGAGTAACCTGGGGCTCTGTTTAGCTGGGCCCCTGTATATAATGGGGCTCTACAGTGGTCTCAGCAGAGCTTTGCTTGAAGGAAATCTTGGAATCAGGGGGAACTCGTTTCTTTCTTCTGTCGGTGCACAGTTGTGCGGGACCCTCTTTAGTGTTAGAGGGCTCCCTGGATGTCAAGGGGGGGTTCAAAAGAGTGTGTTTGCCCCCCTGGCTGACCAGCCTCAAGGGGGGCAGCTGCCCCCCCTGCACCCCTGGCCTAAGACACGTGGCGGCGAAACCTGCTCCGCAGAGCCTGATATCGGCGAAGGGTCTTACAATTATTTAAAAGTCATGCTAAAGTCTTATGTTTTATGTCCCAGGTTGAAAAAGGTAGTGTGAGGTGGCAAAACGCTCATCATAACTCTAAGTTAGCTCATCAATTTAAACTTTGAATAGGCGGTGCCTTTTATTCAAGTATATCTTACTTTGTTCACTCTCAGTGTGTGCAGCTGGAAAATCATATCGACATTTCATTTTTTAAGCTTTTTTCCATTATTTCTTTGTCCACAATTTAATTTCACTGTGGTGCCATGCATAGTAATAGAGGCATGAGACCGTGCTGCAAGGGGGAGTGTCTGCTGTTGTTGAACTACGGCAAACAAAATTACGGCAAGACACTGAAATTCAAGGGCACAAGCACTGTTGCCAGTGGCGTTTATAAATATGTCAAGGGGGACCAAGACCCTCATATGAGGCGCGGTAAAACACTCTCATAGGCGCCGTAGCAGAAGAAGGTCTGTTGAGCGGCGTTGCGGGTACGGCGCTGCCGATTACATTCGAGGGCAGCTGCCGGCTCGCGCCTGACTTCAGCGCACCATCGTAAGATACTCGCAAAACTGCAAGAGGCGCCTGCGATGCACTCGCTTTTGCGGGGTGCCTCTGCACATGACTCCAAATGGTGACTCGATACAACTTAAGTCGCTACACATACATCCATGGCTTCCTCCTATACGACATTGAAGAGCCTTCCACACGTACATTGAAAGCGCTCATTGATACTCCTGGATGAAACTCTTGCGAAGACTCAAAGACGTGAAGAACCCTCGAACGATATCCTTAAGGCGGCCTCGACAATAACTTCTGGAAGGCCCCTGTACCGATACACTTCGCGGAGGGCGCTGTCTCAAATAGCGTCAGTAGGGCGCCCTCTGTCGAGACTACGAGCCCCCCCCCGCCTCACATTCAGCAAGGGGCACCTTTGGGGTTATGTAGGGAGGGCACCCTCGGGCTTCGGAGATATGTATCTGAGGCCTGAGGGTGCTTTTGGACTATGTGGGAGGGCGCCTTCAGAGGTGTATCGGAGGGCGCCTTTAGATATGTATTGGAGGACGGCTCTGAAAGCGTATTCGAGGACGCCTTTGGAGATATGTGGAAGGGCGCCATCGGAGGTGTATCGGGGAGGGACCGCCTTTAAATCCTGTAAGGTATGTGGGAGGGCGCCTTCGAAGGTGCATCGGTGGGCGCCTTTAGAGGTATATAGGAGGGTGTCTTCAGATTTGTATCGGAGAGCACTTTTGAAAGTATATTTGAGGGTGCCTTCAGGAGTGTATCAAAGGCGCCTTTGAAAGGCAAGTCGGAAAGTTTTTTCAAAGGTTTATTGGAGGTTGTCTTTGGAGTTATGTAGGAGGGCGCCTTCATAGGTGTATTGGAAGGCACCCCTGAAGGTATTTGGGAGGGCGCTTTGGAGGTATGTGGGAAGGCGCCTTTGGAGCTTTGTGGGACCTGGCGCCTTTAGAGGTGTATTGGAGGTCGCCTTAAGAGGTATGTGAGAGGGCGCATTCAGAGGTGTATCGGAGCGCGCCTTACAATCAGTAGACGCCTTCGGTGCCTTCGATGCATGAGGGTACCTTCAGCGCATGAGTGTGCCTTCGGCGTCTAGGGGGACCCTGACCCTGGTGCAGTGACCCTCTGAAATATGCCTCTGAGCCTGTGACTTGTAAATTCTTACAAGCTTTTTTTCATTATTCATGTACATTTTTTTTCTCTCGAAATATTGAAACTATTGCAGCTGATTTAACATGTGTCCACAAACGTCAGTCTTAAACTCTCCCCATCCCACCACTTACAGTATCGTTATGTGTCGTTCCCTCTGCACTTCTTCGAAAACTCATTTGTCGGTTTTCTCCAGTGTTCATGAAACTGACTTTTTTAAAGCTGCATGCAGAAGTCTAGAAGTGCTAGAAGCATCTTTCAAAACGTGAAAATCTTCCCGCTTTCTATCATCTTTTCATGTATTTTTTCATTTCATTTTTGTCATAAATTTAATTTTAATTTGCCCTCAATAATCGATGAACTATTTTTGTTTAACAACTTACAAAGCAAAGCACAAAGCAAATTCAAATAAAAGAAGCTTCGAAAAAGTGTGTGTTTATCTTTTCAGAAACACACATAATACGTGGATGTTTACTTATGGATGTTTCTTGCGCTCCGCTCGTAACAAGAGTCACGAAAACAATCAAATATTTGTACTGTTATTTAAAACAAAATTTAACTGCAAAGTAGTTGCTTGAATTGTGTCATCCCGATTATGGCTTTTGAGCCCCCGCCTATTACTGATCAGATCTAGTATGTCAAGGCTCAAACAGTCTTTGCTCAGCTGCAGGAAACGCATGCCTCTGGAGTGCGGGCGCCTATTCAAACACATGAGTCAATTTCAACAATTGATTTTTGTCTTCCCACAACGTCACGCCATGTGCAGTTGTTGCGACCTCCACTTCAATGCATTTCAACAGGCCGCCGCATCCACTTCACACAGCTGCTCGAAGACTGTGTTTCAGCCTTAAAACTGTGAATTTACGCTGAACCGATTCACGTACAACCAAAAATATGCACGTGAGAGCTAACTTGGTGAAAGACTATATCGCTTGCAGTTACCAGCACGTGCCTTCGAAAGGGTGGAATTTGCCGAGCTGCACCATTGCAATCCAATGCACGTTGTCTTCACGGTTCAACTGCTGCTGTCTTTTTTGTCAAAATCTCAATCTGTATCGCACCTACATATCGGCGACACAAATGATAAAACTGAATATTTATTGATTGTTCGACCGGGAACATTTCATTTGAAGATATATTGAAATGCATGCATGTAGTTCCACTCTATATTAAACAAGGTCCAGTGAAAATGTAGCAGCGGTGTCTTGCTGGCACATGCAAAATGGTTGCATCGAAGGTAGGAGCGTGTCTGTTCTGGGCATGCACGACATAGCTCTATTATTGCTGCTAAAAAGCAAGTGTCTTTAAAAATATGTCATCAAGTTAGTGCAAACTTAGGTACCTCAAAATTTAAGAAGATTATGTCCAGACTTTCTGAAGAAGTGGTAAACTCAAGAACTAAATTCAACCGCTTCAAAGAGCATTGCAGTAACCAATTTAACTTTGTATAAAGAATATGACGTCACTTCAGTTTACACAGCAAACAGCATTGCGGCAAGCAAAGTGAATATGAAGCTTGGTTCTGGCCATAAATAAGATCGGCGACACAGCCTAAGCGTCGGAAAAGAATGGCCAACTATCTAACCCCGTGTCAGTAACTGAATGGTAGGCAGCCCGCAGGGCAGCAAAGTCACGCGGCACAGTCTACCCTGCCAGTGACTGGCAGTGTAGGCAGTAACTGAATGGTAGGCAGCCCGGAGGGCAGCGAAGTCACGCGGCACAGTCTATCCTGCCAGTGTCTGGTGCATCAATGTATGAATAGATGCGATGCGTTATCATCCCACTCCAATCGATGCGTCATCAAACACTGTTTATGTTTTTTGTTGACCATGCATACCTTTGAGAGTCCCATACCTTTATGTCATGTGAAATTTACTGCTAGCATTTCAGTTACGTTATTTTAGAAGATGACACCAATACAAAATGTACCACTAAAAATTGTACGAATTTCTCTGCGGCTACATTTGCTATACAGTGTTGATTATGTGGATATTTCTTGTCTTTCTGGATATTTATTGTTTCTTATATCAACTCGTGTATCTATGAATTTATATATAGTTCGTTAGAAGAAATGTGCAGTTGTGGAGTGAATGCAGAACACTATAGCCGTATAGGGACGATATTTTAGGTGTGTGTCTTATCTTACCAGTAACCAGTGTTAAAGTGAATTGTTTTTGGTGAGTATCCAGTAGCAGACTTGCAAAATGGTGAATCAACGGGCTCGGCTTGTCCCCGTCTTGTGGTCAGCCAGTCCGGTCATGATAACCATCAGGTTTCGCAGCCCCTGCTTGCCTCGACTGAGATGCAAGTTTGGTCACAGACTGGGTATATTCTAGACTTAAAACATATTCAGATTAATGTGCTAGGTTTTACTATCTCTAGTTTTTCAATATAACTTAAGCTTAAACAAACATAAATGTAACTTAGATATGTTCTGGAATCCAGAACATACCTGGTTTGTGTACCGAATTTGCATCTCAGCTGGGGCAGCGAGCCCCGGCCGTTAAGCGGGCCAGGTGTACCCGACGGGTGGACGCCAAGACGGGAGTAACTCGAGTCCGTTGACTCACCACTTTACAAGTCTGATCGGTAGATTAAGCGTGTCCGATTTCACCTGCAAAATCTGGTTCCCGAAACTCCCCCACCCCATTAGATGAAAACAAAACACATTTGCACCACTCAGTGCTTGGCAGCGTTCTTAAAATCAGAGTCACCTCCTCACTATTTGTAATCACTTCTTTGCTGACTATAATTTTTTGTTTAAATATTACAAACTCAGCATCACCATTCCGTCAGTGCACTTTAAAATCAAAAAGCTACTGCAATATGCAGTTAATTATATGATTAACAACCTTAGTTTTTTTATAATGAAACAGAAATAATGGTCATGGCTCAACTTTGGGCCGTAGAAGATAAATGACATTACTTTCTAACAAATAAATACTTTGCAAGGTCAAGTTTCGGCGAATTCGGAATCTTCGGCTTCGGGCGAGTTAATTGTATGAGTTGGACACGTAATAGTTGCGCCAAATGCCAATCTAACAGCCAATATGGATGAGAGCAGCGATCAGGAACTTAGTGTTGAGCACAGCTGGGACCAACTTTTTGGAGTAGGAAATAAAACAATATAAATTGCCCATTTTTGGGGGTTTTAGGTGCTGCAGGTGCAAATTTGAGCATAAGCAAACACGGCTGTTGATCCCCACTAGTGATGTCATTTTCAAAAAAATGTCCTGACCAATACCAATCCAATACCGAACAGGAGGCATTTTGGTTGACTAAATATCGACCGATTTGGTTTAAAGTAAAAAACTTTCAAAACTTGACCGATTTGGAAATTGTAGGTGGTGATGGTATTATGTAGTATGTATATTGCATAATGCATAAAATACTTATTTTAAAGGACCTAGCTTACTTCTGAGAGAAATGTCTTCAATCTTAATATCATAATGAGGTGTTCTATTAAGTATCTACATTCATTGATTGAATTTAGCGCAAATTAGGTATTAATTTGCTGGATGAAAGTTATAATACGTAAACATGTGACAAAAAGTGAATTGTTTAAGATTAGACTAACCGAAAAGTGTCCACATAATTAATAGCCTAACTGACCAGTTACCAAATCAGTCACACAATTTTTTCGGTTACCAAAATTTTGGTTACTGATTGACACCACTAATCCACACCATTCATTTCAGATGCATTTTATAAATTATCCGGAGGTGGCCCTTTAAAATTATTGGTAGTGGAGGCCTAGTTTCTAGTAGTTGACTAAAACAATCACAGCGACGTTAAAACTTACAAAACTATCTGGGTCTATTGACATCAAATTCTACCACATTATACCACATACTTGAAGCATAAAAGGAAAAACTTTTCACCTCAGAAACACACTTATGTGGTGGGAATGTGCAGGATTGCCACTTTTGGTTACTATGTGGCGGACAGCAATTGCATAGTTGCATCAGTTCTTATAAGTCTCTGTAGCTCACCTTGCTGCAGCCAAGCTCTTACGACGCCCAAAGTCGCCGCCCGAACGCCGTAGTCGCAAAAACACGCTCAAGCTCTTAAAGGGAATGTTTCACTTCTCTGAAAGTTGTCCAATGTACGCCACTTGTGGTGCAAATCTGAAGTAATGCTGCGCAACCGATTCTAACCATTTGTTTCCTCAAAACAGTGCTCAATTTCATGAAAACTGAAGTCTTATGTATTTGGGCCTGATGACGTCATATGAAGGATTTTGGGAAATAGAGAAACCTTCACGCTGCAATTGTTAGATAGTGTAGCTTTAATGTATTACCAAATGTAAAACAAGTCTACTTTCATCACATTTGATAAAGAGAGATGAATCGGCTTTAAGAGGCGATACTATCACTGGCCTTATTTTGTGCAGATGTAAAACCAAACTCCAAATTTACCTTCGAATTGGTGAACTCTGTGGGTGTTTAACTTCTCCACTAATTAATTTCAATGCAAATCCAGCAAAATGGCCCATCTAACTCAAATATAATGTTAATGTGAAACATTCCTTTAACCCGCGCACTGCAGGGGATGAATTTCCGCCCCTCTTCGGTATTTAGGATAGCGGAAAAACGGCGGCGCGCAGCCCCGCTCAAATTTCGCAAACCTTGTTTAGGTGCATCAATTACCACACGTTTGGAAAGTTTGAACATGAAGGTCATCTCAGGTTCAGGTCACAAGTCCATGTCAAAGTAACCTCACATTAAATGTTTGCGTTCGTGGCAAAGCAACAGTCTTTTTTCGAAGTTTTGAAACTTTCAGGAATTTTCAAAGAATATCAGTAACCTACAATTCGTATATCTCGGTATTTTTCTATCGGTTGACCAAAGGCAGGTAATTTCCTGACCTCCCCATTATAAGTGAATGGGAAAATAACAGATGTTCTTTCAGAAAACATGCATTGGATCAGGCTAATTTCTTCAGAATATGCTATTTTAAGCTCATTCTTAAATTGATTAAGGTGGCAATTGGTGGCTTAGTGATCTTAATAACAAGGTCATCTGAGGTCATCAGCAATGATTTGCTAATAACTCTTGATAGAAAGGACATAGAGAACGATTAGTTGACACCAATGTGTTCGTCTCGTCAGGCCGCGTTGCCCCATATGCAACATGACCTACCTGGGACCCAAATTTGACTTGAACCCGGTACAATTTTGGAAGTTGACCTCACCATGGTCACCGTAATATATGTTCAAAGCGATCATCAGATGAGACAAACACGATGGGTCAAGAATGTTTCCCTTATCTTCTTAGGTGACATTATTCACGAAAAACTTTTTTGGCTCAAAACAGTATTTTTGACCTTGTCATGACTCTAGAGCTAACTATTGGATCTGCAGCTCGAATTTTGAGGAACCTGAGTGCGATTGCAAATTTCAATAGCTATCGATTGCCTCTCTAATCGTTTGCTCCTAGCTATCATAGTTTCCTAGATAATCGGGGGTTTCTGGGAAAGAGTCCTAAAAGAGTCCTAAAACCGGAAAATCTGACCTTTTTGGTGACCACTAGGTGACCTCAATTGTGACCTGATCCAAGAAAATATGAAAATACTTTCGATAGAGCTTGCCTAGAGCTATCTAATGCCCTTTTCTGCTTGTCGCTACGCTTGCGTAGTTTTGGAGATCTCACGGGGGGGGGGCGGAAATCAACCCCCCCTGCAGTTTGTGTTCGGCGCGAACCCCCTGCAGTGCGCGGGTTAAAGGGAATATAGGATGCAACTAGCCGTCTGTAGAGGACAATGACCAGACACTGCTGATCTCAGAAACTATGTGGCTGATCTGGGTAATGTCTTCACCATTCGATCCGGCGTGGTCCAAAAGAGTGTCGTCCTGAGTTTTATTCATTTTGGTCCAATTTAAATGGACCGAATTTGATTAGTACTGTTTTTGGTGGTTTTAGTCTATTTTGGTTCACCTAGTTTGGACCAATCTGGATCAATCAAATCTTTAGCAACACTCTTTTGGACCACGCCGGATCGAATGGTGCAGAAATGACCCAGATTGGTCACAGTTTCTGAGCATCAGCAGTGTCTTCCCGGGGACAGTGACCAGTCACTGCTGATGCTCAGAAACAATGTGACCAATCTGGCTCATTTCTTCAACATTCGATCCGGCGTGGTCCAAACGAGTGTTGTTAAAGATCTAATCCAGATTGGTCCACT
>VOPJ01000402.1:0-12161 GCA_014673585.1 Semibalanus balanoides
GAGTAGCCATACCCGTTGTAGGGCAGGTACTGGGCTGCCGCAACGGCCAGGACAGCGGACACGAACACCTGGGAAGGAAGAAACGAGTTGACGTCACGAAACGAAACGAATCCTCTTCATGGATGTGGGGATGTATCTACTTCATACATATTTAATAACAAAGCGTGCACATCTCAAACCTTTGCTTTTGATTCTTATCGGGCAATGCGTCTATGTATCTTGCGCTGGAAATTTGTCACTTGCAAAGGACCGAACACCGGGAACATTTATGCTGAAATGCAGGTATATCCATAATAAATCTGCATGTCTGGAGTCGCAAACTGTATGTTAAAACAGCATAGATTAAAGCTTTCCATTTATTTTCTGCTAAGTTTGACAACAAGCAAATTCAACAAAATAACTGTTTACATTAATACGATGATGAATACAATAAGGTTCCTTCCTCCTTCACTAAGAGGCCAGCCCCTGTGGATGGCCGGTGCATCTTCTTACCAGGACTTTCATGGTTGAACTCGCTGGTGACTGTGATGCCTGTGGCCGTGTGGTGGCCGGTTTTATACCTGGCTGAGGCCGTCCGTGGGAGGAAGACGAGGGAGGGGGAGGGAGGACGAGCCACACCCGTCCGGCCGGCCTCACGGGTGCCGCCCAGCGTCAGTCAGAGCGTGTGACCTCGCCGACCAGTCACGTGTGTCGTCTTCATGACGTCAGTTCTGCTGTGAAAGAAGAATTGAAGTGAGCTGTAAAAAGCTAGGATCCTGGTTTAAATAATTATGTATAAAATTAGAAAGTACAAATGTAATTGTTATTCATCATTGCTACAGTAACAAGGATAGTATTGTCAGTGGCGAAGGGCTCACTCGCTGGTCCAGTAACGCTATCTTTATCGCTTGCTTACATATAAAGCTTCTCGATAAAGCACCACATTTTTTAACACAAAGCTGAATGACAAGACAAAACATGCAATGTATTCAGCATAACAATACTTACAAATTAGAATATGCCTTAAGTGATTTATCGACATAGTCTTCAAAGCTGCTTTCTGAGGGCTAAACATACAGTTATCAAAGCTACTTGGATTCCTTTCAACTATACTGATGCCCTTGCGACTGCTAAAGATCACGTCCTACAACCCCCGCCCCCTGCTCAAAAGGTTCGATGTCATGGTGTGTCCGTGCATGTCTTGGAACCGTGGCGACGGACGCCATTGCATGGGCTGGCTCGGCACCTGTTCACGCACACTGTTCTATATCTAAGGTACGGCTGAGCCGCTTGTGTTTAAATTTGGTGTGTGCTTAGGGATCTTTCACTCAGCCGCCACTTTCCCACAAGTCAGGGGTGGGTGCCTCTGCAGTATGCACGTGCAGCGCACCTTTTTTGTTTATCCGAAACTACTTACCCGACCGAGTTGAAATTCACCATGCATTTTCTTCGCTTTCGCTCATTCATTGCCAACAACGGCACCTAACTGGTTGTTATCATTACGAGCCGTGCGCGAGCACCCGCTTGTCCTACCGTGGTATGTGATAAAAAAAAATGAATACGAGCGGCCCGACCCGACATGACCCGTGGCGACGCTTTTGCGAAGCTTATATCCAAATGCCCGGGAACAGGAAGGCAGAGGGAGCGCTTTCCCCCAATCTTCGGGATCAGGGGCGCCCCCAGCTTTGGTGTGGCTAGTACTACAATTCCTTTAAAAGCGCGTTATTCTTTACGGGAAGTAAGGCATTACAGAAGCAAGTGACCTGAAACATTGAATCATGATGAAAAACAGATGACTGTATGGGTTGCATGGCATAGATTGCGAAAGTCTCCACACTGTCACCAAATTTATTCAATTACTGATGATCTTGAGACAGTATTTCGATGCTAGTCTTAATCCGTGCGGCTCTGGGGTGCGCGTGAACTTTTATCCCCCACTCCCGGGTTTTCTCTATAACTTGAAAACCATGACACATAGAGACGCAAAATTGTAAGTACCTTATGCTGCATCAATTGTATGACTTATCAATGTATTGCAATGAAGTTGTTTGTTTGGTAGATAATGAACGCTTTAAATGACGTTCAAGTTATGCCACTTTTGTTAGAAAAACGAATAAATATGGTAGAATAGCAGGAAAATCGAAATAATGAAGCAAAGTGTCAACAAAAAGCTCTAAAGATAGAAAATGGCATTGGTTTCTAAACGGCTGTCTCTTTTCGTTTCTTTTTCTTTTTGAACCCTATTTTTTCAATTTTTGTCTGCAAAATGGAACTGTTACCGAGATATTAAAAATACGGAACAAATATGAGAGAACTAAGTTTGGACGATACCCAAACACAATTGTAAAGCAATACATTTGTTTTTGACTGTCAAATGGCTCCTTAAGTACCTAGTACCTACCTATAAGTAACTATGACGTAATTTTTATCATTTACGTTTATTGCTTTTGTAGACCAGATACAGCAAATAAATGTCATTCCTGTATTTTTTTTTAGACAATACTGGTTTAGAAACAAGTCTTGTTTATTTATTTTAGTCAATTAAAAAAATGCCCTTAAATGACCTGACCTTGAACTTAAGTGGTTACAGTTAGTAAAAATTGCTACTTCTATCGAATTATACGTGAAATATATACTTAAAACACATGAATTTTATACATTTTCGTGACTTTTCAAGTGACTCTTCGGGACCAGATGTTGAACTTGACCTTTGCTTATAATTTAACTTTTATTTAATGCAGGAGATGCAGTACACCTTTGAGGGTGCTGTGCACGATAACAGTTTCAATATAAGGCTTTGGATGGAAAGTATGGCCCAACAACTAAAATATATCAATTGTGACATTTTACCTGACAGTGACCTGACATATGACCATATTTGAAGTATTTCGGGTACGCGTTTTATTCGTCCCATTGATAACATTCGATCGCCGCCTTGTGCGCCTCGCTGTGGTCATTGGTTCGGAAGATACGATGGGGGTAAAATTTACCCCCCCCCAGCACCGCGCGTTTGACTGGAAACCCCAGTGCCGCGGGGGTTAAAAGAGTCCTGCATCAATTTTGCATCGACTCAGTTCATAGTTGATTATATCGTAATTGCCCGGTATACCATCACTCGAAAACAAAACACGTTGCTTTTGGATGATGTAGGTAGGCATTTTTGACAATTGACCTTGCACGTTTCCGTTAACTTTGGCGATGATTTTGCATTGTGTATTTATATTATATGCATTATATATTATATTGCACTCATCTGATTTTGCTCTTTAGTGCAATAATAGTTAATAACAGATGGGTTACGTCTGCGGGGTCTCATGTAGTTGGTACTGGAAAAGCTGCAGCCGAATTTAGTACGCAAATGTCGATAACTCGACGTGTCATAAGCCAAACCATCACATAACACATCGCCAAATATACTACTATAGAATGTCAATTTGCAATACAAATGCTGTAAAGGCTTAAACCTCGCCCGGGTAGATATTCAAAACATCACTGCGTGTCCGGGTAGGGGGGATTGGTACGACCCCCTTAGCGTTTCGCCCCCTTTGAATTACAGCTTCGATTGCAAAACGAGCATGTTGGTTGTAACGAGAGGAAGCCATTGACACCATATTTTAAGGTCCTGGGTCAATAGGTGACTTCTGAGATCATTTCAATGACCAAAATGTCACAAATCGCAAATGTGTGAAAATTGAATACTGATCGAGACAAAATGGTGAAGGAACAACTTAGTATGCTTAATATATGCCAAATTTGAAATCAACGTCACAAAATGACCTAGAAAATACTAAATTCCAAAAAAGTAATGTCAGGTCATCTGAGGTGACCTCGGATGACCTGTGGAAGCGCATGCTCCCAGTGGAACAAATAATGATGTAAAATGGATACCAGCTTTAAAAACAGCATTACCAACTGTTCCGGAAACGGCCAGCAGCCAAAAAAGTAATATGAGGTCATTTTAGGTCATGGGTCATGAACGGTGGAAGTTCGAAATTTTCAGAGTATGTGTCAAATTGTTCAAAAGCAGGGTACTGAAGGTTTGTTTGTTATCGGTTGATAACTACGTGAACTATTTTGGAAGAACCAAATAAGGAGGTGGCATCCTCCCCCCTACCCGGGCGAGGGCTAAAAACACGCAAACAAATTGTTTTCAAATCGTACTTTTTTGCGTCATTTTAGCTGATCTTAACTTTAACCCTATTACTGACATTTTGACCACCACTCAAGTTTTTCTTATATATCTCCAAAACGGCTATGAGTAGGCTTATTCAAATTTGGCGCTTTTCCTAAAATTGATTTTCACATCTTGAGTCAAAATTTTGAGTTTCTGACTTGAATAGAGGCTGTTCCAGGGCCCAGTTTTGGCAGGATTTTTCGGCGACATTTGGCGATAATACGGAATTGCGATCTTCACGGATTCTTCATAACTGCATTATGATCAAGTAGGAAGAAGTTGCATAGGTTTACGGTGATTGTAGTAAGTTCAAATTAGTTAATGTTCATGATATACAGTATTGTATTACGGCAGAGGCGGTTTCAGGTACTTGAAAAGGGGAATTTACAAAAATTATGAAACGCCTAGCTGGCAGTCAATAAAGCTATGCAAATTGCGTTTATAGCTATGAAGATGCTAAAAATAGTTTCTCCTTCCAATATTTGCGTAACATAATACATCGAGTTTCAAGGGTGTGTTCAGGCACAGAAAGGGGGTTTTGACTTGCATGGTGATAACGATATTCCAGCGATTACGGTGCAATAAACAAATAGTTGAGAATGATGACTGCAAATATTAGTCCAGGAGAGAATAAAGGCATTTTATTGCAGAGGCGCGCTCAGGAATCGAAAAAAGGGGGTCATATTATTGCAAGGAAGTTATGACGCATGGACCTACAAGGAGATAACATACTGCAGTTTTCCGATAAAAATGCACCAGGAGGTCCTCTTTGAAGCATTTGAAGAGAATAGGCGAGCTCAGGTAGGGTAAAAAGTGGGCAACTAATGTGAATTGAGGTTTGCAAGTAAAATAGTCCTTCTTAGTTTATTGTATTTATTTATATTTTATTTATTTAGAACATATGAGCAACAGGAGCATGCTCCCAATAAAAGCTCAAGTCAACAGAAAATATCATCAGAGCTCACATACATAAAAGCATACCTACATACATTCATTAAAATACACAGGTTTACAAAATTGGGAACAATGTTGCACAAACAATAAGTGCTAAAGGATCGGATACAAATACACACATAACAGTTTCCAGATATATATAAAGTGTTAAGAACGACGGTGCTTGATATGTTTAATAACTTGTGACCTAAACTGACCAGGCGTGCAGCTAAAAGGATCAGAGTATGGACAGGAAGACACGTAGGCGTTACAAACTTTGGGCACACGACAAAACATGCCTTGTCTAACGGTAGTATTATATTAGCGTGATTTATTCTATCAATAAAGGTCCTTTCAACTTCCAATAGGATTCCTGGATACGCCTATGCTGATTTAGCATTCATATAAAACTATCTATGACAGAAACTTATTTATATTCCGCTGGTAGCAAGCAAATGACTACGGTTCATAGTTTGTATATTTGGGGCTCCTTTTTCGTTGAACTTGGCACCGGCTAATGGGCAAAATTCATGCTTAAAACTACTTGTCTGAATGTACAAAATAACGACTACTTAGCATTTATCAGAAAAAGCCGTCAGAAAATGTTTGAATTACGCTTTACTTCTGTCCCCCCGCATTTAGTGACCTGCAGCACGCCTACGATTTTTTAATATGTGAAAAATTGTCATAACATATCGTAATTTCCTACGTCAGATATCTATCGATCACTGTTTCGTTGAGCGTTAAGTTCAGTTTGATAAACTTGGGCAAGCTGTGTTGGATTAATAACTAACCTCTAAATTTTTGTAGTTTTTGTCCCCGCGCGTTTGGCCACTATTTAATCTTTATATATTTTGTAAATGTTAAGATCATATTAAGGGGAATCGACCACCGTTTGAATTTGCAAAAATCGGACGGGGATCTCGACATCTCGGAGGGGGGGGGAGGGGCGAAAATGCCCGTCAGAACGGTTCATATCCTCTGTGCCATCTAATATCTTGGTAGCCGGGGAAGCCTGGCACTAAAAATATGGGTTTACAAAATGCGACGCCAATGTCACCAAGACATATAAGTATAATGATATTAAATATCATTGCTGACTGGCTGCGAACGGTCTGCTTACGCGCTCTACCCCCTTCCCCATCAACAATTTTCCGTTTAAAACTGACGAACTCAGCTGAGAAGTGTCGGTATCAAGCAATATCACAAATATAGGTCAATTGCAAATATATATTATTTATGACGTATGATGTGACCAACATCAGCATTCAGCTGGTGAACAGCTGAAGATCACATGAACAGGTTGGGGACGTATGAGACAAGACAAACCAAAATGGTAGACAGAGGGACAGACAACTGACTCAACGAGGACATCACAGCTCATCGCATCAGACTAGACGGCTTGGACAGCTGCAGCTTAGTNACACGCAAACAAATTGGGTTACTTTTTGGCGTCATTTTAGCTGATCCCCAACTTAAAAAAAATGCGACGCCCCTGTCCCCAAGACATAAAGTATAATACATACTTAATACTTATATACCAATTGCTGACCGGGCTGCCGACGGTCTGCCTTACGCGCTCTACCCCGCTCCCCCACGTCAACAATTTTCCGCTTAAAACTGGACGAACTCAGCTGAGAAGAGTGTCGGTATCAGCAATATCACAAATATAGTCATTGAAATATATATTATTTATGACGTATGATGTGACCAACATCATTCAAGCTGGTGAACAGCTGAAGATCACATAACAGGTTGGGGACGTATGAGACAAGACAAACCAAAATGGTAGACAGAGGGACAGACAACTGACTCAACGAGGACATCACAGCTCATCGCATCAGACTAGACGGCTTGGACAGCTGCAGCTTAGTACGAGTAGCTGCCGTAGAAGGGCAGGTGAGCAGAGCTGTAGCCGTACGAGAAGCCAGAGGCGGCACGGACGGCGGGCACACCGGCGTAGGCGGCACACCAGCGTAGGCGGCACACCAAGCGAGGCGGCACACCGGCGTAGGCGACGGGTTGAAGCCGTTGTAGAAGGCCGGGGCGTAAGCCGGCGGCGTACGTCAGCGGGCTAATCGGCGTCGGGCGCGGCGTCGCACGGCCCGCAGCGGCGGGCGTACAGACGGCTGCTCAAGCCTTGGCGGCGGGCCACCTCTGGGCGTGTCGCTGACGGCAAGGAGCAAACAAGGCTGCGCTTCTTGCGCGCGTCCAGGGGCGGCCTCGGCGGGCGCGCAGCCTCGTCGTACAGCCGGCGGAAACTCAGCCTTGGCAGCCTCACCTCGGCCGTGTCGGCGACGGGCGTCGGCCGACCTGGCCGTGTGCACGGGCGCCCGCCAGGTTGGCCACCCGGAGCCACCGCAGGTTGGTCGCCTGTACGCGGGAAGCCCCGGCATCGCGGCCGACGTAGGCTGACCTCTGGTTCTTGCCGTTGGCGTCCACGTAGCGAGGAGCCGACGTGCCGCCGTAAGCGTTCTTGCTCTCCGACTTGGTGCTCAGGCACGTCAGCGCTAGCCGTAGCTGTAGGCCTGCCCGAGCTCGTTCTGGCGTGGTACTGCGAGCTTGACGGCAGCCGGACCAGCAGCAAGCGGGCGTATGTGGTGCGGAGCGAGGCGTTGTAGCGCGACAGGGAGCGGCGTTGTACGTGGAGTACTGTGCAGGAGCGTAGTGAAGGGAAGCAGCGTTGTTAGGTCGTGGAAGTGAGGTAGTGCGTGGCTGTACCGGCAGCGTACGGAATCCCGAGTAGCCATACCCTTCTAGGGCAGTACTGGCTGCCCGCAACGCAAGGACAGCGACAACGAACACCTGACGAAACGAAAGAAGACGAGTTGACGTCACGAAGACTAAACGAATGCCTCTTCATGGGTCGTGGAGATTATCATACTCATTTTATTTAATAACAAAACGTGCACATTTTAAACCTTTGCTTTGGATTTTTATTGGGCAATACGTCTATGTATCATGTGCTGATAATTTTTCACTTGCAAAGGACCGGACACCGAAAACATGTATGCTGAAATGCAGGTGTATCCATAATAAATCTGCATGTCTGGAATCGCAAACTGCATGTTATAACGGCATAGGTTTAAGCTTCCCACTTATTTCTGCTAAGTTTGGCAACAAGCAAATTCAGACAAATAACTGTTTAATACGATGAAGAATACAATAAGGTTCCTTCCTCCTGCACTTAGTGGCCAGCCTTTGCGGATGGCTGGTGCATTTCCTTACCAGGACTTTCATGGTTGAACTCGCTGGTGACTGTGATGCCTGTGACCGTGTGGTGGCCGGTTTTATACCTGTCTGAGCCGTCCGGGAGAGACGGAGGAGGGGGAGGCGGAGGACGAAGCCACGCCCGTCCTGCTGGCCTCACGGGGTCCCGCCAGCGTTCAGTCAGCGTGTCGTCCTCGCCACAGTCACGTGTGGTCGTCTTCATGACGTTTGTTCTGCTTTGACAGAAGAATTGAAGTGAGCTGTAAAAAGCTGGAATTTGGTTAAAATAATTATGTATACAATTCTAATGGATGGATGTAATGATTATTTTATAATTGCTACTAAAACAAGGATAGCATTGTCAGTGGCGAAGGGTTGACTCGCTGGTTCAGTAACACTGCTTTTATCGCATGCTTACATATAAAACTTTTTGAAATAGCACCACGTTTTGACACGTTTTAACACAACGCTGAATGACAGGACAAAAAATGTAATGTATTCAACAGAAGAATACTTACAAATTAGAGTATGCAGTAAGTGATTTCTCGACATGGCCTTCAAAGCTGCACTATCTGAGGGCTAAACATACAGTTTTTAAAGCTACTGGATTCCTTTCAACTATACTGATGCCCCTGCGACTGCTAAAGATCAAGTCCTACAACCCCCGCCTCCCTGCTCAAAAGTCATGTCATGGTGTGTCCGTACATGTTCTTGGAACCGTGGCGACGATTGCATGGGCTGGCTCGGCACCTGTTCACGCAACCACTGTTCGTTATCTAGTACGCTGAGCCGTTGTGTTTAAATTTGGTGGTTGTGCTTATAGGAAGTCACTCAGTCCCACGTTCCACAAGTCAGGGTGGGTGCCTCTGCAATTATGCACCGTGCAGGCGCACCTTTTTTGTATATCCGAAAACTACTACCCGACCGAGTGAAATTCACCATACATTTCGTGCTGTTCCGCCCCGTTCATGCCAACTTACGGTGCCTACTGGTAGTATCCATTATCAAACCGTGCGCGTGGGGCGGTGCGCGATCACCCGCTTGTCCTTTCCGTGCAGTATATTACAAATCTAAATAGCGCCCGACCCGACATGACCCGTGGCGACGCTTTTGAGAAGCTTATATCCAAATGCCCGGGAACAGGAAGGCAGAGGGAGCACTTGCCCCCAAACTTCGGGATCAGGGGCACCCCCAGCTTTGGTGTGGCTAGTCCTACAATTCCTTTAAAGGCGCGTTATTCTTCACGGGAAGTAAGGCATTACAGAAGCAAGTGACCTGAAACATTGAATCATGATGAAAAACAGGTGACTGTATGGGTTGCATGGCATAGATTGCGAAGTCTCCTCACTTTCACAAAATTTCTTAATTACTGATTGAATCTTGGAAGGGTTCCACGCAATATTTCGAATGCTAGCTTGTTAATCCGCGCGGCGCTGGGGTGCGCGTGAATTTTACTCCCCTTCCCGGGTTTTTCTCTATAACTTGAAAACCATGACACATAGAGAAACGCAAAACTTTGTAAGTACCTTATGCTGCAACAATGTCATGACATCATTTTTTAATGAAGTTGCTTGTTGGTAGATATTGACGTTTAAATGACGTCAAGTTATGCCACTTTTGTTAGAAAAACGAAAAATATGGCAAAGTCGCATAAAATCGAATAATGAAGCAAAGTGTCAACAAAAAGCTTTAAAGATAGAAAATGACATTGGTTTCTAAATGGCTGTCTATTTTTCCTTTCTTTTTCTTTTTGAACCCTATTTTTGTCAAATTTTGTCTGCAAAATGGAACTTTACCCAGATATTAAGAATACGGAATAAATATGAGAGAACTGAGTATGAACAATACCCAAATACAATTGTAAGGCAATACATTTGTTTTTGACTGATAAATGGTTCCCTGAGTATAAATATGAGAGAACTAAGTATGGATTGGACAATACCCAAACACAATTGTAAAGCAATACATTTTATTTTGACTGTCAAATGGTTCCCTAAGTACCAATAAGTAACTATGACGTAATTTTTTTTATAATTTACGTTTTTTGATTTTTTTAGACCAGATACAGCAAATGAATGTCATCGCTGTAATTGTTTAGACAAAACTGGTTTAGAACCAAGTCTTGTTTATTTATATAAGTCAATTAAAAAATGCACTTAAATGACCTGACCTTAAACTTTGGTGGCTACAGTTTGTAAAAATGGCTACTTCTATCGAATTATAAGTGAAATAAATACTAAAAACACATTAATTTTAGACACAGTGACCTTTTGGTACCAGATGTTGACCATGACCTTAGCTTATAATTTTACTTGTATTTAATGCAGGAGATGCAGTACACCTTTGAGGGTGCTTTGTACGGTAACAGTTTCGATACAAGGCTTTGGATGGAAAGTATGGCCCAAAAACTAAAATATCTCAATTGTGACATTTTACCTGACAGTGACCTGGCATATGACCATATTTGAAGTATTTCTGGTACGCGTTTTATTCGTCTCATTGATAACCTTCGATCGCTGCCTTGTGCGTCTCACTGTGGTCTTGGTTCGGAAGATACAATGGGGATAAAATTTACCCCCCAGCACCGCGCGTTTGCCTGGAGACCCCAGTGTCGCGTGGGTTTAAAGATTCCTACATCAATTTTGCATTGACTCAGTTCATCGTTGATTATATCGTAATTGCCCGGTATACCATCGCTCGAAAACAAAACATGTTGGTTTTGGATGTAAATAGGTATTTTTGACATTTGACCTTGCACGCTTCCGTTAACTTGGGCGATGATTTTGCATTATATATTTATATTATATGCATTATATATTATATTGCAATCATCGGATTTTGCTCTATAGTGCAATAATAGTTAATAACAGATGGGGTTACGTCTGCGGGGTCTCATGTAGTTGGTACTGGACAAGCTGCAGCCGAATGTAGTTCACAAATGTCGATAACTGGACGTGTCATAAGCCGAACCATCACATAACACATCGCCAAATCTAATATACTATTTGTATAAGGTGCGTCGGTCTGTCTGTCTGTCTGTCTGTGGCCGATTGGCCGCTTTTTCCTTTGCTCAGCTGTGCAGCCTCAACTATTGCGATTAGGATGGTTAAATTTTCACACGAATTAGGTAACATTTCAACGACGTGCACTCTCAAGAAACGGTGTCCGTAGGGTGCATAACGAGCGCGTGGCACGTGATGAGAGAACGGCTTTTTCTGCCATTACTGTAACACGTACAAACGTACTGAGCTTAGAATGCGAAAAATCGGCAAAAAATGGATTGCAATCCCGTGGTCGATATCTCGGCAACCAAAGAGACGGATTCGGCATGCGACAAGCACAGATGTGTAGAGAATCGAGAGCTGGCTAATTGCAAGTCAGTCCGGCGAGCAGCGCGGGCGCGTGCAAAATTAATGGCTGCACCAACGAAAAATCACGGTTTTACCCCGATTTTCACGATTAAAATTAGTGTTCGGAAACTATGGTACTTACACGGATGAGACCAACGTAACTTTTGAAGGCAAATGTATCGTCTCTCAATTGCATATGGAAATAAACGTTTTTAAGCAATGTTGTGGTGCTAAAATCCGCCTTTAGCATTAACATTGTCGAATTACGAAAATATATTCCATTACACCGCCATAACTTTCAAACCGGATGGAGCTGAGCGATTAAAGATATACAGCTATAAAGCGCAATCTTTTCTGACTAATATCCACCCAAAACGTGTTCGTATTGACAAATATTAATTTTATAATTAAAGTTGTAATATAACGCTGTCAGACCATTTTTCTTTCGGCGTTATTACGAGCGAGCGCGAAGCGCGGAGCGAGTCCTCATTGAATACCGGATTTTTATCACATAT
>VOPJ01000412.1:0-16310 GCA_014673585.1 Semibalanus balanoides
CCAGCCACCGCGCAGTCTAACAGCCCGCACAGTGGGCCGAGACACGCGAGTCCAACCCACCGATGGCGACCGATACAGGTTGTCCACGGTGACTGGTGGTGGGAGGCACCGTGGGCCTAGCGTCACCTGGCGTTACGCTCATCCCAGCACCAAGACACGACCGGCCGCGGTGGCTGACAATAGCCTCAGCACGGCTGGTACACAGCGGATGGTTACCACTTACCGGTACATCACTGGGCGCTGAGTCTCAACATGGCTGGTACACAGCGGGTGGTTACCACTTACCGGTACATCACTGGGCGCTGAGTCGCGGACGGTGGCGGTAACCCTGCGTGGTATCTGCTTTGTCATCACTTATCCAGATCCTAGTACCGACCAGTGGATGTACCAATCAGTTGCGGTACCGACCAGTGGCTGTACCGACCAGTAGCTGTACTGATCAGTGGTGGTACCGACCACCGGCTGTACCAACCAGTGACTGTACCGACCAGTGGCGGTACCGATCAGTTGCGGTACCGACCAGTGGCTGTACCGACCAGTAGCTGTACTGATCAGTGGCGGTCCGACACCGGCTGTACCAAACCGCTGGCGGTACCGACCAGTGATGTCGACCCAGTACTGTAACTGATCAGTGGCGGTACCGACACCGCTGTACCCAACCAGCGGCGGTACGAACCGAGTGACTGTAACCGCCAGTGCGGTAGATCAGTGGCGGTACTGACAGCTGGCAGTCTGACAGTGGCAGTACTGACCAGTGGCAGTACTGACCAGTGGCAGTACTGACCAGTGGCGGTACCGATCAGTGGCAGTACTGACCAGTGGCAGTACTGACCAGTGGCAGTACCGATCAGTGGCGGTACCGATCAGTGGCGGTACCGACCAGTGGCAGTACTGACCAGTGGCAGTACCGACCAGTGGCAGTACTGACCAGTGGCGGTACTGACCAGTGGCAGTACTGACCAGTGGCAGTACTGACCAGTGGCAGTACTGACCAGTGGCGGTACCGACCAGTGGCAGTACTGACCAGTGGCGGTACCGACCAGTGACTGTACCGACCATTGGCAGTACCGACCAGTGGCAGTACCGACCAGTGGCAGTACCGACCAGTGGCGGTACTGACCAGTGGCGGTACTGACCAGTGGCGGTACTGACCAGTGGCAGTACCTCCCGATGTCGGTATCCAGTGATGCCGGACGTCCGTTCGTTCCGTTAGCCGCGCCCACACGGCCCTGAACGGAGTCAGTGTGCGGTGACGCCGATACACCCCCACTCAGTTTGCGGTGACACTCACGCCGGTTAGTGGCCGATGTCAGGCGTGACTGGCTGGTTATGGGATGTTCGGTGGACACGCGGGATGGCCAACTTACATCGGTATGACCGCAGAACATCATCCCGGGTAAACGTGCCGGAAACGATACCGCAACACCCACGCATTCGGCATTCCGCAGGCGTTCAAAAAACAGCTTTCTAGGAGACAAAAAATACCGTGAGCTAAAACGAACGATTAACCTGACATTGACTGGGGAGCGTTAAACGCCCCCTAGTTATCTTCCGAACCAATGATCGCGTTGAGACGTGCAAGATGACATTCAAAAGCTCTCAATAAGAAAAATACAATGCACAATACAAATGTCCAATTGATAGCACATGTCAGGTCACGGTCAGGTCAAAGGCTAAAATTGACGTATTTGAGTGTATGGGCCATACTTTCCATCCAAAGCTTTCGATTGCGACCATAATCACCCGAAGTGCTCTCAAGGATATGAATCACATCCCGCATGTATTCAAATGATATTTTTGACCAAGGTTAAGGTTAAGGTCAGGTCACAAATGGTCACTATGCGCAACATATCTACGAAAGTCATGCAACACATGTTTTTGTGGGTTATTTTACACGTATAATTATATAGCGATATTTATGTTACCACCTGACTTCAATTACGTGAAGCTGGTGTCACTTAATTTTCAAATCAAGGTAAAGTTCAGGTCAAATAGGTCAAAATTTGAACTTGATAAATATAAACCAAAATGCGTGATTCTAGACAAGTTTTGTCTCATAAATTTAGTCCTAGTATGTATTTTCCTGTATCTATCTGGACAATAAAAGCCAAACAATTCCATTTCAGAATATGACATAAGTTGCCCATACTAAAGTTGCCATTGGTCAGTCAAAAATGGTTATATCGTTTTGAAATTTGATATGGTAGTTGCCTATATGTTGTGCGTATAGATGTGTTCCTTTTTAAATTATATTTTTTATTTTGTTAATATTTTTCGAAAACTTTTGTTTTTTGGAAAAACAAATTATCCTTAATTCGAGATACCCATCTAGTAGCTTTTTATATTTATCATGCCTTGACGTTTTTGGATTGCATTTTATTAAAAATTTGTTTTTGTGTACGGTCTGATAAAGTTTGTCTGATTTTTGTGTCAAGCTCGGATGTATAGTGGCAACACTAAATTCGTTACATCTCGAGACAAAACTGACGAAATTGCTTCATTTTTGCATAGAAGATGTAATTATGTGGAGAATGAAGAAGAAGGAATTTAAATTTTGACGCCGATAGGGTTATTTAGTTTTTAATAGCTATTACCGAAAGTTATCAGGGGTATACAAAATGCTGCTTTATCTATTTATTGCTGGGTTAAAATAGTATTCGAGAAGTACACTGTACAAGATAACACCCATGGTGGTGCTAATTCAGAATTCAATTTAATCCATCCCAATGCGGCTGAATTAAAGCCTCAAAATGGTGCCTAACACCTAGTACGTAATATTTATGCTGCTCAGATTGAAACAGCTGCTAGGATCTAGCCACCTATATAATACTTGGATGCTTCGGCTATGAGCACCTTACTGGTGCTGCTTTTTAGGACCGACGTGGGTTGAACATGTCATTTTGACTATCCCAAAATGAGACTCTTCTGGAGCCTCGCTTAAACTTACACCTTTACCGCATGCTAAGGTACTAACACTCAGAACAATAGATAATATCTTTTTTTTTTTTGAAGCACACCGCAGTGCTCAAACAGTGTCATTCCAACGAGTGGCACAGCGATGCAATTGCTTTTTATCTCAACTGTCTTTATGCTTAACTGCTCTCCCAGTGCGTTCGTTGAGGCATTCTGGTGCATATCTTCAGGTAAAAAAACAACTTTACTTATTGACCATGCGATGTATTCATATAAAAATCATACCAGTTTGCACACAAACATATAGGGAAGCTGAAAGCTGAGTTAATACAAGTGTTACCTTATAATGTTTCGACAGCAATCTTGCCTTTCCCCGCGTACCTACCACGAATCGCTTCCTCTGGCGGGCAGCGTCTCAATCGTTTCTCCTCTACGGTAGAGATGTACACAAACCAGAGTTTGTTGCTTTGATATGTTCGCAACACATCATAATCATTTTATAAACTAAATTCAAACGCTTATGATATGGCTGCATCACTCCACCGACCACCATGCACCAGAGCACTTTCCTAAAACACTTCTTCAATAACCAGCGAACGCGGACCACCGCCACGACTACGCGACAACTGAGCGAAGCTGGTTGCCTTCACTCACGCTTGCGTCAACGCGCATGGCGTCTGCAATTTAGCTTCCCTTTTGCTGCTACCAGTTTCCCCGCCACATCAAACAGGTGTTTTTCTCCTTAGTGGCTGGTCTTAATCAACGCACCATCTTCTCATAACAAAGCGCGGTGGGGAGCTTAACGCCGATTGGGATGCTACATCAAGCACCTTAAAAACAAGGATGTTTATGATACAAGCACCATTTCGAGGGCTTATGCTATTTTCGGTGCTTACGTTTCACCACTTCAGTAGCACCAATTCTGCTAATTTCAACATGAGGTGCTAGTTTTAAGCCAAAACTCATGCTAATTCGATAAGTTGCTAATCTATAGCACCCAAATAGCACCTTGTTAGCATCCTGAATGCTTTTATTTTTACAGTGTAGGTCCAATTAATGTGACTTCGCCTTTAAGATAATATTTTATTTTGTGTCTAGAAATAGTGGCATTTTCATGACTCGGTACTTAAATCAAAGCTCAAAGCACAACACAAAATTTATCGCTGCAGGATGTCTATACAGCACAAACTAAACTCCCACATTTTCTCAGTAGAGATTACCATACATGTTGAGGTAATACCACGGTCATTCCCACTGAGCGCCTCCTGACAACAGAGTCTGCCCGCTGCCCACACTGCCCTGTTCTGCATGGCCAGAGCCGGTTCCAGCGGACGGGTTCTGGGAATGGCGTCGTTTGGCGGCGGTTTGCGGATGCCGCCGGGCATGGGTGCCGCACCAGCCGGCCACGCTCTGCAGTGTGTGGTGTGCTGATCAGATGGAGCCTCTGTACATGGAGGACAGAGTGGGCTGGGAGCCTAGGATGCCGGCTGTGTCGCACTGTGTGCGGGACGGTAGCGTGTCACAGAGCCGCGCCCACACGACGTTACGATCCGCTACAGAGCTGGTCACTGCCGGCTGTGTGTGGGGTCGGATGCCGTGCCTCTGTGTTGGTAGACGATACAAATCGGCACTGCAGCCACTCCCTCGGCAGTCTGAGAGCTGATCGTCTGCTGTGTTTGGAGGGAGGAGGGGGTCGTTTACTGTACTCGCACACATTGATTGTTGCATTTATACCAACTGGAACTGTTCCAGTGAACAAATAAAAGGGAAGTATTTGTTTTGGAAGCTAAGATCCTAACCTTTAGTATTTGTATCGGGTTAATTGAATGACGAGAGACATGACATTTAAGTTTCCAGAAAATGGAGACCGTTAGCATTGTTGCAGGAGAGGATACTTGCTTTCAAATGTCTTCATGACGGTTTTTGCTTAAGCCAAATAACAAACGACAGCTTTGGGCTCAAGGTCAGAATAAAAATGTCATTAAAACTGCCAATGGTCATTTCTTCTTCCCTGGCTTCATAGACCACATTCTTTTGCAATTCGCTGTCTAACCGACACCGGATTTTTCGGGGCGCACTGTAAGTTCCAATCTTTTGGATGGGAAAACCAAAAGATTTGGACTTACAGTGCGCCCCGAAAGAAGTCTGACAGGCTTTATATATTGGGTTGAAATCTCCACATTAAATCGTCTGTTAAATTCATATCTATAGAAGTTGTGTTCGTTAGACATTGTCTGTAACACCTAACGCTATTTTACATAAGACAGAGAAGGTATGCTCGAAATATATTTTATATTACGAGAATTGTGCATGCATTACAAGACAGGATTCATGCAACCATATTAAGCCAATCAACTCTAGAAAGCTCTCAGGAATCACACGTGGCTTAGTACCTAGTACAGTGTCAATAAACATGCACTTGTTTATCTTGGATACCGTGGTATGTAAGCTGTATATTTAGTCAGCCAAACATGTGTTGCATTGCGACAAGTTATCTTACATATTTGCACAGAGTGCCTTAGCGACTACATGGAGGTCTTAATATTACACTAATCCATGGTAAACTGATAATTGATCAATATTCAATATTCAATACAGTTTTTGCCTCTATGCTTTCCAGAACTTACAGTTTATTTTTTAATCAAGTACGTTTTTGATTTATGTCGTTCAAACGCAAGTCCGACTCAGGCGTTGCAGGTCGAATATGATCAATCAATTATTTATCAGACCAAAATTATATAAATATGTGGAATCGCAGCAACGCTACTAAACTTCGCTGCGCGCGCATCGTCACACGTGTATCCATTACAACAAATATTACCGTGTGTATGTATGTATGTATGTATACGCGAAGACCTTTTGTTGTTCTTCCAATGTTGTCGCGGAAATGTCAATGCGATTACCCCTAGTTATTTCTACGCGCAACAAACATTCTCAGAATACTCTCCGAATTCTGATCTATTCAGCCAGTTACCAATGCACACCAAGGGACCCCCAGCGAGAAGATCAGATGTCTGTCTGTCAGGGTCGGCTGCTGGGGCCGCTGTCTGTCTGGCCATGTGGGCGACCCTGTCTGTCAGGGTCGGCTGCTGGGGCCGCTGTCTGTCTGGCCATGTGGGCGACCCGGCCGTGTTCGGCTCGGTGGTGACGCTGGTGTGTGTGCGTGGGCAGCGGAACAGGCCAAGGCTGCCCGGGCGGGGGTCCGGGCCCACCGGGGACGGGGACGGGCGGGGACGGGCGGGGACGGGGCGGGGTCGCCTTGGAGTCCACTGCAGTACAGTACCTATAACACCGCCCGCCGCCGGGCCTGACGAGGCGTACCCTGCACTGCTCGACCTATAACACCGCCCGCCGCCGGGCCTGACGAGGCGTACCCTGCCCTGTTCGACCTATATAACACCGCCCGCCGCCGGGCCTGACGAGGCGTACCCTGCCCTGCTCGACCTATAACACGCCTCCGCGGGCCTGACAAAGGCAACCGCTGCTGCTCGACCTAAAACGCCGCCGCCGGCTGACAAGGCGTACCCGCCGTGCTCTGACTATAAACTCCGGCCCCGCCGGGCCTGACAGCGTACCCTGCCCTGCTCGAACCTATAACACGGCCCGCCGCGGGCCTGACGAGGCGTTACCCTGCCCTGCCTCGACTATACACCGCTGTGGGCTCGCTGGGGGCTCCTGACGAGGCGTAGGCCTGCGCCTGCTCGACCTATAAACGCCCCGCCGCCGGGCCGACAAGGGCGTATCCTGCCTGCTCGACCTATAACACCGCCGCCGCCGGGCCTGACGAGTGCGGTAACCTCTGCCCTGCTCGACCTATAACACCGCTCCGCCGGGCCGACAAAGCGCACCCTGCCCTGCCTCGACCTATAAGCACCGCCCGCCGCCGGGCCCTGATCAAGGCGTACCCTGCCTGCTCGACTATAACACGCCCGCCGCGGCCTGACGAGGCGTACCCTGCACTGCTCGACCTTATAACACCGCCCGCCGCCGGGCTGACGAGGGCGTACCCTGCCTGCTCGACCTAATAACAACGCCCGCCGCCGGGCTGACGCAGGCGCTACCTGCCTGCTCGACCCATAAACGCCACCGCCGGCCTGACGAGGCGTACCCTGCCCTGCTCGACCTATAACACCGCCCGCCGCCGGGCCTGACAAGGCGTACCCTGCACTGGTCGATCGGCCAGCCCCCTGAGACGGGCAGCACTCCGGGGCAGCGTCGCAGGGGTCATAGGAGCAGTCTGTGGTCAGCTCACGCTGCTCAGATGCCGGGGATCAGGCTAACGGTGCAGTCAGGCCAGACCGGCGCAGTGCAGTGGTATAAACAGACGGCCTGTGGTCAGCAGTCAGCTGCAGCAGACGACATATGGTCAGTGGTCAGTGGTCAGTGGTCAGTGGTCATTGGTCAGACCACCGGCCGGCCACCGACTCATCAGTTTTGCAGAGCTCTGACGTATGAGGTGCCGTACAAGGCGACACAGGCCTTATAAAGGCGTTACACACATCGTGATTCATAGTCTTGGAACGGGTTTCAGCTCCTTCTGTGACGTAATGTGGTGATCGGAGAGTTCTGGAGCTGCGTTCAAATGACGCACGAGTAGGTTTGACAGCCACATGCAACCGTTATATAATACAGATGTCTATCGTCTCCAACTAACACAACTTTTTGCCGTAAGAGCCTTTTTTCCACCTTTTCAACACATCATCGAGAAACATTTGCATGTCCTAGTTAGTGGTGTCTGAATTTAAGGAATGGAACTTGAGGCCAGTAGCATTTGTATCCACTTCAAGCTGCCGCATTCATTTGCTTTGCTCTGCATAGGAACCGTCTCACCAGAAAGAAGCTGTCTGCATGAAGTTGAACGCAAATCCTGTCGGGCACGAGCCGTATTACACAAAAAAGCCGTCGAGTGGACCGGTTCGTTTAGAAGCCGATTGACAAGCCACCTCTGACGACCGCTGTTCCCAGAACCTTCTCCCCACCTCCAACAACGTGCCGCCCGCTGAAAATCACCATATTTGGAGAAGCTAGAAACCTGCTTTGCCATTCAGGCTTAGCCTGGCTTCCTGGCCTCGCGCTGAGTCGCTTTAAATTCAACCCTGAACTGCTGGATCAGAGCGAAGGAGCTCTGTTCAACAGATCGGAAGCCGGCCAACCCATTTCCACTTCGCCCGCCGATACACAGGTCTGCTTCTCCCGCGTCGCTTTCGGCTTTCGTGCAGACATCTATGCTAATCTGTAATCGCCTCAGCGCGAGCAGCCGCGCGAGGTTTCCGCTGGATTGCAACACTCTCTGATGAGCTGGAAACACAGCGACTCACCGCGGCGTTTCCGTTCCGGACGCCGCGGTGCGTCGTTCGGTGACGCCCGACGCTTCTCTCCTCGCTCCAATAACAACAAACACCCTGAGGACGCCTGCCACCCGGCGTGGTGCCTTGCGTGCGGCGTGAGGACGTAGCCTGGCGTGGCGGTGCCGTGCCGTGCCGTGCGCAGTGACGCCAGACGCACCCGTGTGCACCTGTGTACCAGACGGAGGTATTGAGCGGGTAGGCATGTTTGTCGGCTCATTTCTGCTGTGATTGGTGGCTGGGTGGGGAGAAGGGGTTGGGCCGGGGTGCACGGCTCGTTCCGGTGGCTGAAGCACGTCCGACAGCACGGCACCGTACCCGCCGTGCTGCCGTAGCGTGCGGTGTCCAGCCAGGTGGTGCCTGTCAGTCGGCAGCGCTGCGGTCGGCCGCAGTGTGACATGTGACGGCCAGGGTCCGGATCTTTAATAGGGCCACATATTGTTCGCCGGTTAAGTGGCGGTGTATTGATCCGTGAATGACATGCTGATCCGAACAGAAACTGCGAAGAAGCACCAAATGAGACCAAATTTGGCACAAGTCCTGAACTGAATATTCGCTTGGATTGTTGAGTCATTCCATTAGTCGAGTTCTTTTATCATATATCATGTCCACTAATGGCCGGTCTATTCACGATGACTTTATTTGCGAGGAAATGGTTTTAAAACATTTTGAAATGTTTTAAAATGTTTCAGTGGTAGCCGTCTTCACGATGGGCTAATTTGCGAGAAAAAAAAACTCGCCGTATGGGACCGTAGGGCGAGGTTTAAATTTTTTCGCCAATTAGTCCATCGTGCAAGTGGCTACTACTAAAACATTTTAAAACATTTTAAAATGTTTTAAAACATTTCGCGCAAAATAACCCATCGTGCAAATGGCTAATATTCATTTATCAAAAATATAAAAGCTTGCTTATATAGAGATCCGTGCAATGTCTGTCATCCTATACAAGTTGTGCTTTCACTTTACATATGCACACTCAAACAATAGGAATAAATAAAAGGACAGCACGAAACACCGTAACGAGAGTGACTGTTTTCACGTCTTTTTGTGATGTGTCATGAAGCACATTTGATTAACAGTCCCGGAAATAATCACATCTGTGTTTGTCACAGTCTGGATAATGTTCCATACGCCCAGAGGTTAAAGATAACAAGCCCACGAGCCGCCCGGAGTTTACAGGCCACTCAGAAAATGTCGTAAAATGTGTTTGTTTTGTTTGATCTGTAATATCGACGGTCGAAACCTTTCTCGTCTGAAACAGAGCAGATCGTGCGATTGACTATCCAACTTTCAAACAGCTGGGGCCCTTTCTAGTCCTAGACAGAACAGGTCGTTCGCCTGGATTATACAATCAGATATATGTTTCTATAAATTTAGCCCGAATGTTTTTATACATGAATTTTCTAGGTGAGGACCCTCGTTAAGCATAGCCTGTTGCGCAGACCCTGACCCTACTACCTGATCACGCAAATCCTTGTGTCAAACATAATTTAGAGACGAAAGTTTAACGTGCCTGATATATACCTGGTCACGGTCCGCTCCACCCTTTGACGTCAACTTACCTTAAACGCGACCGCTGCCACCGGCCGCAGGTCATCTCAGTTAGAGGCAAATAGCGAGCGCTGAAGCGACTCGAGCCCGGGCTGCCACTACCGGGAGAGGTCAGAAAACCAGCGCTCTCCCGACTGAGCTACAGGGTTTGACGGTTATATGGAGCTTTTGCTGAGCCGTTGTGTTTCGATTATGTGCATTTTGTTTCACAATTTGATCCTTTAATTATGCCTGCTCTGTATGATGACGTAAGTGATTTGAAGAGACAAAGGAAGCGAAACCGAAATTGAGTCCACTGTTGAGATATATTAGCTATTTGAACCTTCAGTATCGGTGAAGGGTATCGGCTTTCCAATTTCCCATGCCTAATTCTAATGGCTTGAGCGATCTGTAATAGCTTAAAAAGTTGGGTCATTTGATATGTTCAACATGGCAAGTTAGTTGCAGCGGCCTCGGTCGTGTAATTAAACTGATTATATACGAATGTTTCACGTGTTTGTTATTAGATGTGGTTGTAAATTTTGCAATGCAACAAGAAAGTAAATAGCATGACACTTTGGGCTAGGGCATAGATAAGCTAGGGCAATTTTATATGCCTGTATGACGACAAGCCAGTTACAATGGCCACAGGTCATGCAATTAACTGGCTGAAAGCTTATGTCTTCGAACGTTAATATTTCACGTGTTTCTGGATTCTGTGTCATTGCCATGAATATAGTTTATATATTATGCCTTACTAAATTGTGTTGTTGGCTAGAAAGACACATAACCACGTCAAGTTGTTTTGCAGTGGCTTTGGTCGTGTTTAAGTGGTGCAATGCAATAATGCTCTTATATTTTGTTATTATAAACTTGTTTATGTTTTATATGTGGTGCGATACAAGAAGCATAACACTTGAAAAGATGAACCTAAATATGTGCGAAATAGGCCCGTCATCAGGACGCTAAGCTTGGAATTTGCCAATGTTTAAGCATGCCACGAATCACTTAAGTTAA
This sequence comes from Semibalanus balanoides, assembly GCA_014673585.1. Taxonomy (NCBI): domain Eukaryota; kingdom Metazoa; phylum Arthropoda; class Thecostraca; order Balanomorpha; family Balanidae; genus Semibalanus; species Semibalanus balanoides. The sequence goes on from VOPJ01000412.1 coordinate 10,806, forward strand.
AGTCCAGTCTTTCCAATATCAGTTACATAAGTAAGCTGTGCCAGTGGCTACTGAGCCAGCGGCTGCTGAGCCAGAGGCTGCTGAGACCAATTACTACTGAGCCAATGACTGCTGAGCCAGCGGCTGCTGAGCCAGCGGCTGCTGAGCCAATGGCTGCTGACCAGCGGCTGCTGAGCCAGCGGCTGCTGAGCCAATGGCTGCTGAGCCAATGGCTGCTGAACCAGCGGCTGCTGAGTCAGTGGCTGCTGAGCTGCTGAGCCAGCGGCTGCTGAGCCAATGGCTACTGAGCCAGTGGCTGCTGAGTCAGTGGCTGCTGAGCCAGTGGCTGCTGAGCCAGAGGCTGCTGAGCCAGTGGCTGCTGAGTCAGTGGCTGCTGAGCCAGCGGCTGCTGAGCCAGTGCGGCCTTCAGCTAGACGCTGTCGACTAGCCACCGTAATCACCATCCCGTTACATATCCCGCCTGCACGGCCAGCCCTGACCGGCACGCATGGTCGGCTGTGTAATGCTAGCACGCCCGTCATTCGCTGTCATCCGCCGCATATCCCGGCTGTCAGCCGCCGCATATCGCGGCTGACGGGCGCTCGTCGATGACGCCATTTTCCTGCTACCATCCTCCGCGCGGCGCTGCAGAGTGCTCTGACGGCACGTGAGGGGGCAGTGGGCGTCCGGCGCTGGGCCGCCGCCACGCTAACTGCCTTATATGGCGTGCCGCCTCCGCTGACGTCACGACTGTGGGCGGCTGGCGGCCCGCGCCGTCAGCTGGCCGTTTAGGTCTGCTGATCAGCGTCCTGCCCCCGGCCCTGTGTGGTGTCAGTTAGTCATACGACTTTAATGGGAAGTAGCTCTCAGTGACTGACCTTTCGAGTGTCTCCAGCGCCCAGCTGTCCGTACCCAGCCCGAGGGAGGGTCAGGTCAGCGGATTATGGTCCCGTCTGGAAGGCCGCAGTCAGCTGAATGTTTTGGTCATCAGCTGATTGCGACTCTGTCGCTGCTGCTGAAGGCCTGCTCGACTGGTGGTGGGTGCAGGCTGCAGAGGCACCAATGCCCCAACGTCCGGCTGCGGGCTGAGGTGACTAGGAGAGACTGGGTGACGGGTAGACAGACGCAGACGGGTGGACGAGTAAACGAATAAACGGCTACACGGGTACGCGGATACACGGGTACACAAGTACACGGATGAACGGGTACACGGATAAACGGGTAAACGGGTAAACGGGTAGATGTTGTAAGGTGAAGAAGGAGAGCGAGGTAGAAAGATAAATGAGGGTGGCTGTGGGGCGCCAAGGATAAAGAGAGATAAGGAGACGGGTGACGGTATCGGATGTCGCTGACTAGAGAGGGACGGGCGCAGCTTTCGCCTCTCTCGTGTCATGGTGGTGGCCCGTGCCGGCTATGGTGGCGGCCTGGTGCCGGCGGGGTGAGAAGCTGGCGCTGGTGCACGGCTGGCCGAGCGGGCGGCACTTTCTCCGAATCGCCTGTCTACGCTGCTGGTGCGGCTCGGTATGTTGGTTATCGACCGGCGTGCTGCGTCGCCTAGCCTCCGGTGGTGGCTATCGGCTGTTCGACCCGTGGGTGCCGGCGGAGTCCAGTCAGCGCCGGTTCCCTGAGGCCGGTCAGCGCCGGTCCCCTGAGAGGCTGCCAGTCCCACCGGGACAGCTGCAGGGCCGCTGTCACCGCCCAGCCTGCTGCCATATATGCCGGTGAGGGCCGCCGTGGACGGCGCGCGTGAGGACGGCCGGTTCCGAGAGGGCGGCGACCGTCCGCGGATCGCGGCTACCACAGACGGAGCGGCGGGTAGCACAGGCGCTGAGTCACCAGGGCACCACCTGAGCACCGACCCGTGCCCCACGGCCGCACCAGTGTCACCAGTGAAATATCGTGTCGTGTCAGTCCCGCCGCTGCCCTAACAAGGCACCGGCACCCGGCCTCGCGTCTCTGTCCTAACCGCAAATGGCATTTTTTGCAGGTCGGACCTCCGAGTGGGCGGCCCCAGCGCGTGACGTCATCAGAGTGCACCGGCAGAGGGCGCTTTCATAACCCAGCGGTCGCGCGGCGGCGGGGCATAGTCGAGCGGAGCCCGGCAACAGACGAGAGCGATCCGAGCCGACGCCGTGCGCGAGAGACATCAGCGTGTGCGAGCAAGAGGCTGCTGTGTGCGAGGGACTTACGAGTGCGAGGGACTTCTGTGTGCCAGTGTGAACGTGTGGAACTGTGAGCCGGCAACATGGCTGGAAAAACAGGCAAAGTGCTTCGGAACGGGAAGTGGGTGAAGGAGGAGAAGCGCGTGACAGAAGAGAAGAAGGTGCAGAAGTTTGAGACGCAGGAGAAGACCACACAGAAGGTCTCCGGGAAACATGTGAAGAGCGCCACCAGCTCGGAGACGAGGTCTGTGAAGGGCTCGGATGCAAAGGCCATCAAGGGGAAGGAGACGACCACCAAGGGGACGACGAAGGAGACGGCGAAGGAGTCTCCGAAGAAGGGGAGGAAGACCAGCGGCACCCTGGTGGCCGGCGCAGAGGGAGGCGCCGGTCCACTCGTGTCGACCAAGGAAAGCTCCAGTGCCGCCGAGTTAAGGGCCTCGACGACACAGGAGCTGACCTCGTCACAGCTGACCTCCTCCTCCGACGTACAGACCTCCGAGATGATGTCCTCACAGGTGTCCGAGAGCACCTCACATCAGATGGAACATTCATCATCACAGCAAATGATGGAGCAGTCATCATCACAGCAAATGATGGAGCATTCTTCCTCACAGCAAATGATGGAGCAGTCATCATCACAGCAAATGATGGAGCAGTCATCATCACAGCAAAAGATGGATCAATCATCGTCACAGCAAATGATGGAGCAGTCGTCCACCCGTCAAAATATCGAACGCTCCTCGTCTTCGCACCAAGTGATGCAGCGTTCCTCCTCTTCTCACCAAGTCACCGAGCGTTCCTCCTCCTCTCAGCAGGCGCAGTCGCGTTCGCAGCAGATGCTGGAGCAGTCCTCGTCGTCCTCCCAGCTGCAGCAGTCCTCCCAGATGACGGAGTCTCAGCTGGCCGAGTCCCGCAAGATGAGCTCCAGCGTCCTGGAGTCGTCCTCCGCCACGAACATGCAGCAGACAAGCTCGTCCTCCGCCACGAACGTGCAGCAGATCAGCTCGTCCTCCACGGCCGGGGAACTGGTCCAGATAACCGACAGTGCACGGACCGTGCAGGACAAGGGCGCGAGAAAACCCAGCGCAACGAAGAGGAAGTCGGACCGGCCCACCACCGCCGAGGGAGGCGGCAAAAGCGCCAAGTGCATCTGCGAAATTTGCGAGTGCGGGTGAGTACAACCTAACCAAGTTTTGACCAGCTTATCGTGTTGTATCATATTGGTTTGTTACTGGTTAGATGTTTCCATATAATCCTCAAAGTACTGAACACTCTGCATAATACCATAAATTGCTTGCACAAACATAATTCAGTGGCAATGCCATGCATCCAATGACATCAGAATCTCATCAAATCACATAGCTGTCGCTTCCGACTCATCTGTGCGTGCAATGCGTGCCGCACGACGGCGATACTAGCGACCCTGGCGGTGGCCGATTGAGACATTGACGGAGCCTGGAACCGTCCCCTGGTTGCTGGGTTGTCTCATCGTTACCCCACTGCTGCAGAGGTCTCCTCTGCACGACCCTTGTTTAGATAGCGAGCTAGTAAAGTGTCGTCGGCATAACATCTTCATCTTCCTTGTGGCGGGGAGGTGGGGGTTGGAGGGACAGGCTTTCTACCACACTGTCAGGCAAAGGGGTGAAACCAGGACAAAAACGGACATGGTGGACAGTTACAAACGGCCCGAGTTTGTGATGCTGCCATACTCGCGCCAAGCACTATCTTTTTCAGTTGACAAACTGGTTAGGCTCACAACATGCGCCCCGAACTGTGAAAATAATATGTATTCGCTTATATTCAGTTAACTGATATATTATCAACATATTCACCGACACCATGTTGCGCAGCTTAAGATGCTAGCTTATGAAGTCTAGCTAGTCTGACTGTATGAAGTGAGCGTTAGCTTCACTTCACACGGTAGCAGAAAAGTTTGGTCACGTTTACGCGTATCTGAATTATGAGCATTCGCAATTTCCTCGCTGCTCGCTCAATGAAATTATTTTATTACAAATTGACCACTGAATGTATTGCATTTTTTCTGGCTGCCATACATCCTTTATCCACGCTGCTCGGTGATCGTTGTGGTCACCCAGTTAGGTTCACGGCAAACAAGCATACGTCAATTCCCACGACTGCAGTTAATGGCCTTTGAACTGAGTCGTATTGCCGACTATGCATGCAGCTGCAGTGCTGTAGCCACATTGTAACTAACTCATCCCAGCGTAACGCGACAGTGACGCCAGCACATGCGGCGGATGACTGCTAAATACAGCATCTGACGTCACATCCGTGCCGGAGTGGCGGACATCCCGGTGATGCGTGCAGTTGGTGAGCAGGGGCGGCGGAGGCGGCCGCCACGCCCCCTGCAGCCTCCGCCCGCGGTGTTACCATCCTGTGCGCCACTGCAGTCTCCCGCCGCCCGCTCCGTCCGCAATCTTACGCGGCGCGGGAAACGCGGCGCGGGAAAGCTAACAGGATGGTGAGATGAAGAGGGACTGAACACTGCAGTCACGCTTGACCTGCACATAAATGAAAATACAACACAACAATTATTAAACTAACATCATCCGCTTATCAACCAAAGAGAGGAGATGCCATTATATTTGTACTAACACCTAAATGCGTCATCAGCGCGGCTTCGCGCCACCTGTTGGCTGCGGATCAGATTCGTCTGACTGTATGCCGTGTGCCAGGACTCGGGAGAGTGTATCATCCCGGTATTGCTGCAGCACTCTCCCCGCGTCAGCTGACGTGGATGGGAGGGAGGGAGGGAGGGAGGGAGGCTGACGTGTTGTCAGAGGGTGAGGTAGCTGTGGTACCGGCTCCGGGCTCAGGTGACATCACCGTCAGCCGAGAGAGATGCATATTCACTGAGCTCGTCATTAGTATGCATGCCGAGCTGATGCCAAGACATGGAGAGAGGGGAGGGGAGAGACGGGATGAAAGGGAGAGGGGGAGGAGGAACGGGTTGAGAGGGGGAGGGGAGGGACGGGGTGAGAGGGGGAGAGGGAAGGGACGGGTAGAGGGGATAGATGGAGAGGGGAAAGAATATATAAAAAGAACCGCATCCGAATGACATGAAGCTTATAATTTCATAGTGCCTTAGTTAACGTAACTTTCTAGAAGTTTGAATATATTGAAATTATATTTTTTCTGCTGATACTTCGAGGAAAATTATGTTTTAGTAGAGATGGTAGAGAAACGTATGTTGAAATTGTTGTTGGAAGCAAAAAAGACTAGAATGGCCAATCAAGTAAATATTTTGGCTTACAATCTGAAGCGACCCTGGCGAAAATTGTTTTCAGAGTTATTAAGCCTTTTACTTTCCGGAACATAGCTGTATATCTTGCATCTTCATCTT